>CABFWB010008430.1:0-18054 GCA_902151455.1 Timema bartmani
TCAATAAATGACATGCTATAGTCCAGGACTTGTAAACTCACGGCCCGCGGCTCACATCCGGCCCGCGAGAAATATTTTTCCACCCGCTTGTCTGAAATACCTTTATATTACTATCCGCCCTGCAGTAATTTACACACTTAAAACATAATAGTTTAGTTTTAGTTTAGTTTAGTACACTTTGAACTATTTAAAACTGTGCTTTATATTTTTTGTATCACTTTAAATACTTGACTGTGGGAATTTTCATTCACACAGTTTAATAAATACTGCGTCAAGTATTTTGTTAATCCACATAAACATCTGATAAAATTTTAATGTTTTTAAATAGGTTATATATGTATTAATAATGATTTTAAATACACAGTATCAAATTTAGTTGATTGAACCTCTACTTTCAGAAGCTAGTCACAACAACTACATTTATGAACTGATTTGAACCGTTTGGGTCTTAATCTTTTCGTTCTGACTTGCATATTACAACTAATAGTCAACATTTTGAAAATTGCGTCCAGGAAAAAGTTTGCGACTTTATATATCAGAACGTTTTTTAATATAAAAAGATTCCCCTAACATTTTCCTGAGTATAGTTCTTAAAAGTATGACCATTAGTTGCAAGTCTGCAACTTCAACGGTTACAATACGCTCAGAATTATAGGATGAGTTTTTAAAAGATTATTTTTTATTACTAAATGGCCCAGATCCGCTTAATATTCATGTATTGCTTCTCAACATATTGGTTTCTGTTTCATCATTAAAGTTTTTCTTTTACTTTTTCTTTATTAAACTTATTAGCATTAAGTATTCGGGTTGCCCGGGAGAAAAAGCTTATGGTAAAAATAGTAGAAAGATAAAAAAGGGTGGAATTTTTTTCAACCGTAAGTAGAACGGTTAACAGTGTAAAAAGGGCATTACGGAGAAAAAAGGGTATTATTTGAGAGTAAAAAGGGGTAAATAGTACAAAAGGGACAAAAAGGGTATAAAGTAAATTCCACCGATTTTGTTAGAATTCCTTTACCATCTTTAAGCTACTCCTTTCACCCCGTTTGGTTTTTTTTATACCCCTTTGTTATTTTCGCACTTTTTGCACTCTTTACTCCTTTTACCCCGCTTAACCCGTTTTACTCCGTCCAAACTTTCTTGCCCTTTTAACCCTTTATTTCCTTTTATGCATTTTCGCCAATTTGATCCTTTTCACCATTTGACACTTTATACCTTTTTTTTGTGTGCATATCATGATGGATTAAATAGCCAAAATATTATTGTAGCTATTTACGGTTATAGCCACTTAGATATCATATTCTTTAAATTGAAAAATTACATGAACACGGGAATCGAACTCGACTGTCTATTTAATCCATCATGATATGCGCATTCTTACATTTGTATTTATTGTGCATTCGGACGCATAAAACCCTCCCGTGTCGAAGATGGCTACGCTGGATGTATAAGAACAGGTCTGGTAACCTTTACTAGTTGTCACTTAACATCACTGTATATAATACTGTATATTTAAGCAAGAGAGTTACTAAAGGCTATGGCCCGCAACACTCCCCGAGCCCTTTGAATAGTTTGAGTTAATACGTTAAGAACATAAACACAATATTTATTTCTCTCATCAATGTAGAAATGTAATTATATAATTTGTATTATTTTATTGGCATTCATACAATTGGTAAAATGTGACAGCTGCTTAGCATATGATTTGACGTATGAGTGTATGAAAGTAGATTAATATATTTTATAACTGTCGTATATCTTACGATCGGGATTCCACTATATTTATTATACATATTATAAATAATTATTACACTTAACTATTCCATTCATTCATTTATTTTATTTTTAAAATGTACCTTTCGTTATAGATTTATGATTATTTACTCGCATAAAAATAGTGTCTTCATTATACGCTCACTGAGGTTAAACTATAGTAAATGTATCGTTGTATTTTAATTATTTATTTATTTAATGATGTATTCCGACAGTTATTTGTGTCCATATAATATGCTTATTTGGCGAAATAGTTACTTTGCACGTGTATTATTCACGAAATCTAATTTGTAATAGTTATTATTTAACCTTGACTTAAACTAAAACACTAAGACCCACCATGACACTACTATGGTTTACCCGAGCTAAATGAACGAGTTTACAACAGGAATAAATCTTTATATAACCTTAAATTTATAGCTTTCGCTAGGGCACAGCTTTATTAATTACGAACTGTAAATGGCGCTTGAAAATTATTGGGTCTAGTGAGCCTTTATAATCGTTCTCCAACGCCATGGTGGTACAGTCGTCGACCTAAAACCATCGAGCATTCGTAAAGGGGACCTATTGCGTGGTGACACACTTGATCAAAATGGGGTTCTAGGGGATGCAAGAAAAGCTCAGTGTTTTTGCTGTTTTGATAGCAAATAAATATTTTTTTGTCAAAATAGAACAAATATTGCTCCAGTAGAAACATAGAGCTTAATTTTCTTCACATAATGATATCAACAGTAGTTATATATCTTTCATGAGCAAAACAGCATTCGATGAGAAACTTTTTAAACAAAGAGGAAAAGATGTAATTAAATTCCAGGACACCCTTGACAAATATTCAACAAATGTTGAGGTCACCATGTGAAGAAAATTAAACTCTACAATTCTACTGGAGCATTATTTGATTAATTTTGACGAAAAAATATTTGTTATAAAAACTACAAAAACAAATCTTTTCTCGCGTTTACTTCATCCCCACTTTAAAGCTCCTCGTGAATCAGTGACAAAGGGGTTGGAAGTCATTAGAAAGCATTTCTGTTTGATCCTGAACTGGGGTAGAAGTAATACGATTTGAGTTTATAGCACCCCTATTAAATTACCTGATTCTAGGCAATGGCTGGAAGTGCAGGGGGTGGGGGATCAGGGCCGGTGCAAGGGTTCCATGCGCCCTAGGCGAGACTTAAAATTTGAGCCCCACTTGTATTAGCTGTATAATATAAATATACCACACCCCCTGCGTTACCTATGGTAATAATAATAATAATAATACTTTTGTACTAATGCTTATGTCATAGTTTTCTAAAAATTTGTATCCAAAAATAAAAACTAGCATTTAAAAGATAATTAAAAATCCAGCCTTTAGTTTTTGCAGCACCACACGGTTATATGTCCCTAAAATATTAATACAATAAAAATATTTATATAAAAAAAACATTTCTGTACTACCACAATGTCAAGAGATAATAATTAAAGTGTTTAGATAGGTAGACATGTATTTGTTCAAAATGTAACTAAAACTAAAATAAAGTTTTTTTAACCATAAAATAAATAGTGTCCCAATACACAGCGGCAAATGTCTTTGTTTCAATCTCTTTACTAAGATTTAATTTTTCATTTATGTATGTCATCATCATCATCATCATCAACTGTGGCCGGGTCAGTTTAGTAAAATGCCTCCAGCTCCCTCTTTCCTCCCACCATTCTTCCTCTATTAATTGCTCCCATTCATCACCTTTCACTTGCACACAATCTGTTATCTGCTCCTCCCATCTTTTTCTTGTCCTCCTTTGCCGTTTTTTTCCAACATACTTCATGTCCATAATTTTCTTTGGCATCCTCTCCTTCTGCATCCTCATTACATGACCATACCATCTCAGTCTTGCTTTCTCTACTATCTCATGTACTCCCTCTACCCCCACTCTTTCCGGGTAACTTAATTCTTTATCCTGTTCGTCCTCGTGACAAACATACTCCGCAAAAACTTCATTCCCATGGCTCCCACTTTGCTAGTCTCTCTTACATTCAATTTCCATGTTTCTGCTGCATATGTGACAACGAGTACAAAATACGCCTTGGACAACACTTCCTTACACTACAAGGACATTCTATTCTCCAAAGCAGGTATCTTACACACCTATAGAACAACTCTCCCTTCTGTCCTCTTCTCATTAGAGCTTCTCTACTTCCACCTTTCGCCTCAATCATTCTTTCAAGATATTTTACGTTCTGTACTTTTCTCAGCTTTACATCTTTATAGTTTTATTAGGTCTTACTCTTTTCCTTGTCATTATCATTCCTTCACACTTCACCATGCTAAATTTCATTCCACACTTTTTCACTTCCTCGTTCCATTCATGTAGCTGTTCCTACACTTTCTCTTCCTTCTCCCACCATACCATCAATTCATCAGCAAACATCATGGCTTTCCTTCTTTCCTCCCCGAGTTTTCCTGCCACTTTATTCATGACCATTTCCATCACCATTACAAATAGTAGTGGTGAGAGGGCACTCCCCTGCTTCACTCAATATTTTTTTATCTGGAACCACTTCGTCCTCCCCCTCTCCGTCTTAACACAACTCCTGTTATCCTCATACATGCTTTTCACTCTCATTACAGCTCCTCTTTCCACTTCGGCCTTCTCCATCGCTTTCCAAACTTTATTTCTATCCACGCTATTATATGCCTTCTTCACATCCATAAATATAATAGCACTTTTAAGCTTTAATCCACAAATTATACTGTAGGCGTTAAATTGAAAACCAGGCTCGATTGAAACCTTAGCTCCGATGCTTTGCTTTATTTCCTTTCACCTCGATAGGCGGGGTTTAACGCATCAGCCCTAAATAAAATACAGAACAGAATACCTCCTAGCTTTGAGGAAGCGAACGTTACATTAGGAAAGAGGCTGGAAGCCTTATATAGCCACATACACGTTATATAGGCCTAGTGAGATTTTAGATAAAAAAAACGCAGATGTAATTTTTTGCGGTCAACTTTAACAACATATTGCTATTTTACTAGGGTTTGTTTTATAACTATTGATAATACCTTTCAAAAGTGGCAACAGCATGACATGGCATAGGAACTCTTTATTCGCAAATGTTGGCACTATTATCGCTAACGGTGGCGGCCGCTCGGTCGGTATAGCTCACTTGCGGGCTACACACCATGGACATATATACCTTGATTTTCTTACAAATAGACATTTTATGCACCTTTTAGAAAATACAAAAACATTTATTTTACTATCAACATTGATAACATTTTACAATTTTTGTGTGTTAATTTATAGGTATTGATATCAATCTAAAGTGACAGAATAAGATGATATGGTCTGACGTATGAACACATGAAAGTATATCTATACCTTGATTTTCTCACAAATAAAAATTGGGCTCATCTTTGGTTTAGCCTATATATTTAGTAGTATATCCAAAATGACAGCTAAAGATTACGTAACTTGACGTATGAACGCGTAAAAGTAGATCTAGTGACGTTTTTTATCTGTCAAATATGTTCATTCGTAAGAAAATTGGGGTATAGTAACTTTTCTAGCTGTCAGATAAGGTTTATCCTTTGAAAATTAGACTATTTTAGTTCGGAGACAATACTTATTTTTATGCCCGGATGGTTTGGAAGATTACAGTTCCCGTGCACAAAAGCTAAGGAAGGATAACTTCAGGATCTTTGTGAGGAATGGCTTCTCTCGTGATCATTATGACTTCATTTGTTTAGTACCTTTTTCTGCGCTGCGGCTTTGAGCTAAACTAGCGCTTAGATGACGTGTTTTCTGTTTGTGACAGTTTTGTTACTAGAGCGGAGATGTAAAGAAATGTGTGTGATTCGATAAACACAATTTGGCATCATCAAAAGTTTCGCAAAATGTAATTTAAACCGGTGTGGGCGTGTGCCTTTAGAAAGTCACGTTTTTGTCCTAGAGATATGCTCCGAGCGGGGGAGGGGATTTTTATTCACATGTGCTTCTTGGAATAATTATATTAGAAGTGAACACGTATAGTTGTTATCCATATTTAATTACCATTCAAACAAATGAAAAACTCCTCGTTCTACCTACAGCCTTTTGATTTGTGTTTTGTTTTAATTTAGAAGTATTTGTGACTAAAACAAAAAAAAAAAGTTTGAAAAGTTACAGGTGATAAAACCTAATAATTTTTAACGAACAATACGTACATTTTAAACACGTTCTCTTAACTCGAATGAAATGAATGCGACTCATTCGTATTTTATAGATTATTTTTAGTAACTATTGCATACTAGCATCGGTGGGCACGTGGACTAAATGTAAAGCTTTAGCCCGGTTTGTTAGAAATGGAGAGGTCGGGTTTCGAATCCTGTCCGGTTTTACTGAGTGTGGGTTTTCCTAAATGGTTCCATATCCTACCTTCACGTAAATGCTGGTAATTTTCCTCTTAATTATATCCTACTCATACTTATACATTTAGTGTAAATATTTGGTTGACCCGAATGGCTAGTAAGACTTGGTGCAAAAAATATGATAAAATTTTATACACTTTTTATGTTTTAACCCAAAACAAAACATCTAAGTCTTAAAATTATTTTTTAATAAATTTTATTAATAAGATAGTTGTAGCACCCTTTTGTATTTTACTTTTAACGTGTGTCATTAGCAGATAAATCTATTGGGGAGGATTCTTAAGGCAGCTTAGGAGAAAGTCAGTCGCATAAGTATGGAGAGAGGATGAGAAAACCATAGTGAAAAATCATATTTAATCCACATTACGAGTATAATGGGGGTCTAGCGCATTAGACCGTTCAGCCCCCGCTGCGGGTCTCTGTGGTACTAATAGTATTAGTAAATATTTTATGTTTATCCAAGTATTTTTTATTTATGAATTTTCTTCTTTCTAAAAACTTAGTTTTTTTATTTTTAATCCACATTTGATATATTTATAAGAACAATTTCATTTCTCTGAAACTCTAAATTGCGGTGACATTGAGTAGATATTACAGAGCTATTTTTGGAGATAGACATGCTTGACGAATGATGTGTGAAACAGAAAGAATGTTAAAGAGAAAAGCGTGAAGAATAAAAAAAAAACTCATATTCTGGTCGAGTGGTTAACTGCGAAGAGAGTAAAGGGTGGATTGAGGAGCTAAAAAGAAAGTGGTAATATCGCTCCTCCCGTTCCATTAAGGCAACTTTCTCAAGTGCCTCGTCGAAAAGTCGAGGCCTCAGAAAGTGAAGTTGTGTAGGAAGCTTTGGGAGAGCTGGTGGGATGGGTTGTGAGGGGTGGGAGGAGGAATAAAACCTCTATCCTGGTGTCGAACACTTAGAAACCCGCGTCAATCTCATGTTACAACAGCTTCTTCAACATTCAAGAGGGTTAGCATTTGGTTTTAACGTCTCTCGTTAAAAAAAAGAAGTTAATCCACTTTACGGACATTACAAAAAGTATATTAATACCAAGAAATATTTTTTAAATAAATGGATCGTATGAAAGAAACGGAACTTTCTACTTAAATATATTTTGTTGGTTGACCTCGGTGGCCTTGGGGTAAAGTGCTCGCCTCAGCACCCGATGTTTATGGGGTTCAAACCAAACAGGGGTCGACGTATTTTTCTTAAGCGATAAAAATTATTAGCACAACTTCATTTCGGAGAGGAAGTAGATCCATCGATAGGTCCCATGTCGATTGTGGCATGGATAATAAACCTGGAAGGTGTGTGAAGATACCTTTCTGGTGAAATTGGTAGGCTCTTTCACGCTCGCTCGTAGACATTGACTGTGGAAGACATTGGGGAATCACAACACTTTCTGAACTCCCCTAGTGCGTGGGACTTTTACCAGATGGTGCAGGCAGCACTAACCAGTCGACGGGCTGAGTGCATAACCAGCTCCGGATGAATAGAGATCATATCAAACAACATTCGGGTTGTTCACTTTAAAATAATATATTTGGTTCGCAAAGCTGCGTATTCAAAAATAACAATTCTACAGTAAAAACCTTTTTATTAACTTTTTATTTTATGTACTATATTTAGTGTCAACATTATATTTTTATTATTTGTTCATATGGCATGTTTGTGCATAAGAGCAAGTTGAAAACCTGCATCGGTGTACACGCTGGCAAAGGCGTCAGTATCGTCTGGTTTGTCGGTAACGAGGAGGGCATTGAGGCCCTGCCAGACGTTATGGTTTTTCGTTATCTCCACGAAAATGCTTGTTCACTTCCTCTAAATTTGACCTCCCTAATCACTAACACGTTAGCGTTATCAGTACATATACGTATAGCCCGGACGGTTATTAATATGTGGTGCTAAAAGATTTAAAATAAACAAAAGTGGCACGGTTATCTATTAAAAACAAGAGCACCACGATACGACGAACCTTGGTTCGAGATGGCATGGTCTCTTAAAATGTATAAAAATAGCTTTCAAGATCATAACCTAAAAAAAATTTGTATATTCTATTTATATTTGAACACTATTCAATTATTTATATATAACAATAATTTATGCCACTAGCTAGAAAAAACAAAAGTTTGTATTTAAAATCAGTGTGACGTCACTATCAAGGCGTGAGCGTGTGTTAACGTGTGTGTGTGTCCTAAACAACTGTGTGTAGGTTGTATCTCTAAATAAGATCGTATTAATGACTTCTGCCAGACGAAATAAATAAAGAAACAGCTTCGAGATATTCTGGGAAATAAATCTTCCAACAGGGTTATGCAAAGTTGTGCCTTGGTAAACATTGTAAGATACCTATCATTCTGAAGCGGAATGAATAATATGATGATCGTAAGCTAATTTTTGTTTTGAATCTTAATATATTTATCACAAGGTTAAATGAACATCAGGAAATTACTTATACACTTGTGTATAACATTATCAGGTACATTTGTTGAAATTTTACACTCTTACCTTTACGGGCTCCGTTAAGTCTCTCTAATATAATGTAGATAGCATACGCTTGTACAATTAATTATACATTACTAGTGAAGTTTGGAAGATCTAAAAGAGCTTAGGTTTACAGATATGGCCGCATCAGATATTTGAAAATTTTGAAAATTGACACCTGGGCATGAGAATCGAACCCGGGAATCTTGGTTTTAGCATGCTCATGTTCTACCACTGAGCTATTGAGGATTCGTCCTATGCGCAGGGCAATTCTTCACTCGTAGACTAAGGTAGATTCTGTAATGGACATGTGAAATTCTTTAGCTACTTATTGAGCTATCATTGATAGCATAGCCACCGGTGACTCGGGGGTGGCGTTACGCTGCTGTACTCTGCCTTAATCTACGGCTGAAGAATGACCTTGAGCACGGGACGAATGATGTATAGCTCATTGATAGAGATCAATTAGCCAAGAATCTTAGGCTCTAAACCCGTGTCCAGGTGTCATTTTTCAAAATTTACAAATAGGCATAATATAAGCTGTACCATACTACACCAAACCGCACCATGCTACCATACAACTACTAATTTTTACAGTAGATGAAGTGTCTTTTCAGATGTTTATTTTTCCATCGCTTCATTCTATACTCCGAGCTATCCACAATGTAACTACACTACTAAACTAATAGAATCCGGATAGTGAGAGGGAAGCTAGTTGAAATGTATCAGCCCTTGAGTGGCGTGATACTGATTAACCATTTATGGAAAAAAAAACTCTGCACACTCAGCCGGTATTTGAAACCACTGACCCCTCTTCGCTAACGTCGAATCAGACTAGATGATATTGACGTTCAGTCAGTGTGTGTTCGTTGTTTAGGGCTAATTTCAGTTATTTCCTAGAGAAGAAAACGTTCCTTTATCTGCGGGTTGATTTTGTATCTGCGATGCAATTGGTTAGCCACATATCCGTTATATGTCAATATTCTGACAGTTCAATTTGTTTGCCATTTGAATTATAATTAATATTTACAGCCAGCCCATGGTTTGAAATTTGGAAATCCTTTAATCCCAATAATTTTGTACATTAACTGATGGGAAAATATATAAATCAACGAAGCATAGACTAATTTTAGAATACATGTCGTTTTCACTGAATGAACACAAGGAATAGATATACAGGATGCTTCACTCAGGACTGAATACTTATTTTTTTTAAATTAACGCATGATTGGAAAGTCACATTTGAATAGTGTGAATTTTAAAACATACCGTGGCCCATGACAAATAAGAGTGTCTCATATAAGATGTTGGAAGTGCCCACCGCACCGCATTGCACCGCACCGCACCGCACCACAAAATTAAAAAAAATTAGCCAGATCAGTGTAGCAACTGTACCCATGAAGCATTTAAAAAATATATAACTCTTTCAAGTCATAATTATTTATTTTATCACATAAATACATTATTGCATTCGTGAACATTTTCTACCTCGAGATTACGTTTTGTTTGCCTCGAAACCCAAAGAATTAGGTCTTTCGATTCTGTCCCTGGGGCTACAGTCATACGTTTTAATGAATTTAGTTCAAACTTGATATCTAGAGTAGGTAGTTTACTGATGACGATTAAATTTATATTTAAAAAAATCGGCTATAGCCGTTCTGTTTGAAATTTATATCTGAAGAATGGTTCATATGATTTTTTAAATAATGTTTGTTTTTCTGAGGAAAACTTATTAATAGCTGGTGTACTGATTAATAAAAAAAAGTTGCTACCTTAAGTAGATTAATGAGAAAGCGTGTAAGATTGTGTCTCACTATTTATTCTTCAAAGATGGTAGCGTAATCGTTTATTTTCTCTTTATTGTGCGCTCAGCTTAGACAATTTTTCAGGCTTTACAATCAAGTATTTATTTTTTATTAGCACGTGTTGAGTGCCACGCGCTTGTTTGTATTAGTCGGATGAAGTAAAAAAATAAATAAAGACGCAGACCTATTCAAAGTTTCGCCAGTTATGAGAGCAATATAATCACCCAACCTCCATTTTTATTACGAAATCTGATTTCAATATTGATTTTTAAGCTTAATACACTCTTAACTATTGAATTGGAAATTCAAATTATGATTTGATCTGGAATGGATTATTCAGTAAATCATATAATCGATTTTATTGTCTAGTATAATTCCATTGGCTGTTTCAAAATATTTTTTTTTGACACCGCGTCTTACTTCCTGTTCAGGTTGTACGCATATATACTAATTATTACACTAATGAGTTGAGGAAATCTAAATTTAGAGGAAGTGTACCCACATTGGCGTAGAGGGAGAGTTGAAAAACATTGAGGAAAAACTACCCCCAGTACTCCTGACCTCATTCGAACCCCTATATTCCTGTCATCGGCAGCCTAGTCTTTTGTGGAAGTGACGCCCTAAACCATGCGGCCACCCAAGTATTTTTTTATAAAACTTATCTTCTCTAAGATAATAGGTATATTAAATTTGATTCTTAAGAAATTCAATTATTTGTTGGATTGTATTAATGGGTCCTCGGAAAAACCACAACAGAGGTGGCAGTATTTGTTAAGGGGCTGCTTAGGTAGCTGATTTATTGCCAAACATATAGGCTATTATGTTGCGCTTACATTAAATATTGACAAAACCTTTAACATTACACAAGTTTGGTCTTTACTTTACTGGAATGATCACAAAACTATTTTATATAACTACATATATAGCTATAGAAAATAGTTTTGTAATCATTACATTAAAGTTATAGAAAATAGTTTTGTAATCATTCTATATATATAGTTATAGAAAATAGTTTTATAATCATTCCAGTGAAATTATAGAAATTAGTTTTGTAATCATTCCAGTAAAGTTATAGAAAATAGTTTTGTAATCATTCCAGTAAAGTTATAGAAAATAGTTTTGTAATCATTCCAGTAAAGTTATAGAAAATAGTTTTATAATCATTCCAGTGAAATTATAGAAAATAGTTTTGTAATTATTCCAGTCAAGTTGTAGAAAATAGTTTTATAATCATTCCAGTGAAGTTGTAGAAAATAGTTTTGTAATAATTCCAGTGAAATTATAGAAAATAGTTTTGTAATCATTCCAGTAAAGCTATAGAAAATAGTTCTGTAATCATTCCAGTGAAATTATAGAAAATGGTTTTGTAATCATTCCAGTAAAGTTATAGAAAATAGTTTTGTAATCATTCCAGTGAAATTATAGAAAATAGTTTTGTAATCATTCCAGTAAAGTTATAGAAAATGGTTTTGTAATCATTCCAGTAAAGTTATAGAAAATGGTTTTGTAATCATTCCAGTGAAGTTATAGAAAATAAGTTTTGTAATCAATCCATATGTGTATATATATACATATATATTCCAGTAAAGTTATAGAAAATAGTTTTGTAATCAATCCATATGTGTATATATATATAGTTATATAACATTTTTTATTTTCTATAACTTTACTGGAATATATATATAGTCATAGAAAATAGTTTTGTAATCATTCCAGTAAGGTTAATAGAAAATAGTTTTGTAATCATTCCAGTAAAGTAAAGACCAAACTTATATAATGTTAAAGGTTTTGTCAATATTTAACATAAGCGCAAGATAATATATGTTTGGCAATAAGTCAGCTACCTATATATACTAGCTTATATAAATATATATATATATATAGCTTATATATATATATATATATAAAACACACACAAAACACTGATTGTTATCACTTGTATTTTCCTCTCCTCAGGTTTTCTTACTGTCGGTCATATCCACTTGGTTTCTTGTGTTTATGAATTTTCGCCGGACTATTACAGCACTTAAAGTTTTCAATCTGATTTGGTAATATGTGAAGTGTATGAGCGTTAACTTTCTCATTATCTCTTTCTTCTATAATCCGCGTTAGAAGACTCATTGATATGCAGACGTGATAGGATTCAGATGCCCGGGAAAGTCGAGGAACGAGATTTTAGAAAGGAAGGAGAGTTCGTAATGAAAACCCATATAAGGGATAGTTTCGTAATTCTATCACGTCAGTTACGGTCCGCTTAAAGTTTTTTTTAAAAATAAAAAGTAAAGCTATTTTGGTTTTGGCTTCGACGCCAAACCGCCTTTTTATGGTTTGGAAAATTTTTAAAGAAAGCTATGAGTATTTCACATTCTCTAAATATTCGTGTTGCATGAAAAAAATGGCACAATAGCTTAAATTATTTTTTAAGTATAGGGCCTATACTTTTGGTGTAATTTTAGTACCAAATTATAAACAAATATTTCTATTAGTGGTATACATTCATTTGTTAGTGTATTTCAAACGTGTTTTAAAGTAATAAAACAGATGTGTTAGTAACAAAGTTAGTTTAATATACGTATTTAATTTTTTACTCTTGTTCAGGAAGTTGAAATTCGAACCCGACTAAGTATGGAGGGATTTTTTTTTTTACATTAAAGCTTGAAATCCTGACTGGGTGTGTTGAGGGTGATTGTTCCTAAGTTGTTTCCCACACTACTTTCATGCAAATGCGTCTGCATTTTATATTAAATTTTACCTTCCGTATCCGTACCACACTATCATAATTAATATATATGCGTACAACCAGAATGGATATTTTGACTCGATGAAAAAAAAAAGCTATATTACAACTTGCGGCTGTGTACATGAGGTTTAAGGCGTTAATCTCGTCTGGTCTGGTTCGCTGGGGAGGGGGAGGTATGAGTTAACTCCTGTCCGGGCGTTATGAGGGTGTTATTTCCAAAGTGGTTCCTCACTTTTCCTTCACACAAATGCGGATACATTTCCTCAAAACTATACCTTCACGATCTCTACAACATCATTGTNGGTTCCTCACTTTTCCTTCACACAAATGCGGATACATTTCCTCAAAACTATACCTTCACGATCTCTACAACATCATTGTAAATTTGTTGGTATTCCGGAAGGATATATATCTTAAATGAACAAGAAGAAGAGGGTAGTTTTTTTAAATTAAATAGGCTATCATTCTTACCGAGTGCGGTTGACAAACTACCATGCAAAAAAATCTCATTCATTTGATCGAACCTTAATTTAATACCAAACCGTTTTGTTAAATATTGCCAATATTATTAAATTTCCCAAATACTCACCAGGCGGAGAAAAATATCCTTACACTAGTTTTTAATAAATCTTAGAAATGTCTAGGGACCGTATCTATAATCTAGCCTCGGAAGGCAAGCAATTTCCCAATATATACGAATAACAAGCAGTTAGGTAAAATAGGGGATTGGCTGACGTTCGAATTTCGACTATATTTACGGCCCTGATTCACCTGGCCAGGAAACTACTCTGTATTTCCACAGAAGAAACACGTCGAAGCGCTATAACAATTCCAAACATGCTCAAGAATCCTTTTCATGTTACCGTTCCTCGTGGTTCCAGACCAAACAGAACACACCTTTGTGTTCAGACCTTGACGCTTGAGGGTGCTAATTACAGACGCCAAGCGTCTATCTGTTTGTCGTCTTGTTTCTTACCTAGTAGGTTGCGCCTCCAATGGAAGAGATGATAACGACGCTATTTTATACAGTAGGATTTTGGTAGGAAGACATTTGCCATATTTTTTTGCTGTCGACATTGTTAACATTTTACTATATCATCAGTGTTATTTTATAGGTATTGATAAAATCTACCAAAAGTGAACGCTGTATATAACATGACTTTACGTATAAATTTATGAGAGAAGTTAGTTTAGGAACAGAATTAATTCAGGAAAAGCTTGCTATTTATTATTCAGTTTTTAAGCTGTTGTCATTTCCTCATCTGTTTGTAAATATTTAACTAAGAATTCACAAAACAATAATCCTACCTGTTGTTATTTACGGACGTGTAGCTTGGTCATTCACTTTGTACCAAGATAATAAATTGATAGTAAATGAAGACAAAGCGTTGAAAAATATATTTGAAAATAAGAGGGAAGAACAAACAGGAGAATGAATAAAGAAGAACTTCATGGCTTCCAAGCATCCCCAAACATATTAAGAATAAAGCGCATGCTAAATTGGGCTATGACGCATATTTGTGATGACAGGCGTGCATACAACATTTAGCTGGGGAACCTGAAGATACAAGACCTCTTGGTAGACCAAGACATTGATGATAGGAAAATATGAAAATGTATTTGAAGGAGGTTGGGTGTCAGGGTAGGTTTTGCATGAAATTGTCTTAAGATAGGGTTGAATGGCGAGCTTACGTTCTGACGGCCATGGATTTTCTATTTCCCTAAGGTGGGGATGTAGGGAACGCGAGAAAAGATAAGTGTTTTTGCAGTTTTTGTATTACAACTTTTTTTGGTTAAAATAAATCTAATATTTATCCAACAGAAACAAAGAATTTAATTTTCTACACATGGTGATAGCAAGGTTTCTTGAATACCTGTCAAGGGTGTCCTGAAATTTAATGACAACTTTTTCTCTTCATTTAAAAAGTTGGTAATATAATGTCGCTATTCTAATGACAGATATTCAAGAACTTTTAATATACCATGTGAAGAAAATTATACTCTCTGTTTGTGCTGAAGTAATATTTTATTTTATTTGTCAAAAGAATATTTGTTTTTATATAAAAACTGCAAAAACACTGGTCTTTTCTTGGATTTCTTCCATTCATACCTTAGGGCCCTAGTCAAGTCATGAACTCGAGAATAAGAGTGTGACCTCCAGCAGTGGGAACACGGATGTCAAGCTCGGCTAGTCTGATTTGCCGCGGGTAGGGGTTTGGGGTTCGAATACCTGCTGGAAGTATTAAGTTTGGTTTTTCATATGCAGGTTCTCAGCCTCCCGCATAGCAGATGCGGGTACATTTTCTTTTAATTATACTTCATTCATCTCTACACCACTAGCGTGATTAGCATGCGCATATCCCGGATGGGAAGTAAGATGTGGTCCAACATCACAAAAACATAAATATACAACTTTTTGGATTAAAATAAAATTGAAGTATTTTACGTGCAATTTCTGAGCCGACTGATTAAATCAGCACATGACCTATAAACTAACATAAATCTAGAACAGACACAACACCCAGCACCCGGATTTTAATTCATCACTCTGAAAGGAGAAACACACATTTCTCAAGCGATAATTTCTTTCGGCTGTTTCGGTAATCGAGCCCGGGTTGGTGTAGTTGTAGCGTTCGTCTGGATTTAGGCTTATTGTTAATGTAGTTAATGTAGCAAAATTTGCTTAGCAAGAGAAGTTCTTGCTGCCCTCTTTGGTAGTAGAATGGACTAGATAACAAATATTGGGGAGATTGGAGTTCGAGTCCCGGTCGGGTCTGCTGAAAGTGATTTTCCTAAACGTTTCTCCACTTTTACTTCAGGCAAATGCGGGTACACTTCCTCTAGAATCAGTTTTACTTATCCCTAACAAAGTAGCTTAGTAAAAATGTTTATAGCTTGAACGGGTACTAAAACGTGGTGAAAAAAAAGCTTGTGGTCATTTAACCAAAAAATAACGTCAAGAGCTTAAAGTTTTAATGAGTTTGACACCTTAGCTCAGTCGGTGGTGTGTCTGCCTAGTCTGAGCCGAGGGTTTGATTCCCATCAAAGCTGAAATATTTATCATGGTGAAATGTGGGCTTCCCCTTTCATAGTGGTGAATTAACGACCCGGGGAGCTGTATGTTGTGTTTGTTCTAAATTTAATTTAGTTACAGTCTTGTGATTATATAATCAGCCGGTTCAGAAAGTGACACGTTAAATAACTCAAGTAAATCAAATAAATATTATTTGCATCGTAGGTGTAGTTTCAGTGGTAGTATAGCTTTATTGTTAGTGTTGGTTTGACGGAATTTGCCTACTAAGAGCAGTGCGTAGGTTACTCATTTGACCAAGTATTGACGTCTGAGCTAGGGCTAAAAAATAAATCTACACTAACACTATACTTGGACTAAAACAACACTAAGGGCCAGTTTCATAGTCAGACTTAGTACGCCTAAAGTGCGAGTCGATACTAATTACAGGACGACACCTACCTAGACCAAAATGGAATGGGCCAGTTTCGCATATGAAACTGGCCCATTCCATTCAATTTCAGGACAGGTAGGTGACGTCTTGTATTTAGTATAGCGCCGCACTTGAGGCGTACTAAATCTGACTATGAAACTGGCCCTAAGCCCCAATCTTACAATTTCATGTTATTCTATTCTTTAGGACTTAGCATAAGTTTAAGTGATAACGACCACTACTTTTGATTCTAAAATGTTTGGTTAGCGCGAGCGTCCTCGTAAAAGTGCTCGTTATGTTAATAACTACTTTCCGGTTAGCATATTTAACAACCACATTTACTACAAAAGACTTTCGCCATTTTGTTTTATGTCAGTTGCTATTAATTCAAGTGAGGCCACATTTTTCTATTTTGAAAACAATAGGTGACTGACTATTTATGGATTCTCTCGGTTTTAATTTTGTTCACCTGTAATCAAACAGGTGTTTCACAAATGAATACTCACAGCTTTGCTAGCTGACTCTTGTTCAATTCCGGCCATCCTGTTTTATTTTTACTAGTTAAATAATAAAAAATAAATTACTGCCAGTTTTCCTCCGAGATGATGTTGTGTCATTATTATCCCTTTTATTAATTGTGATAGGGCTGGGATCCATACGTTTTTTTATCGCAAGAAGACCAAACATGTTGGTCGCCAGGCTATAAGTTGCCTGTTTGTCGTTGGGAAGTGCACTTATGGAGCTATACGCAGTGTTTCATTTCCATTTGTGTAAGCTTAAGTTTCGATCTTTTCGCGTTTTTCCTGCAAGTTTTTACTTTCGGGTGACAAAATTCCACGAACAATGTCAATGCCTTGATAGTTTGACCTACGAGTCGTTCATTCTCATAAAAAGTTTCCATACTGATCTTATACATTTGTTTAGACTTAACAGGGTCCATGATATCACTGTCAATTTTGAACAACTTTAAAAAAATAAATCCGGATGAACCCAAAATTGTTTCCTGGCCTTTTTACGAGCTTTTAAGTAGACCTATATGTAGCCAATAACTAGGTCCTCATCAGACGACGATATTCTCACGACTTATAGAAAATAGGTTTCTTGTGTGGACGAGAAACGGAGCAACTTATAGTAAGTGACCAGTTGATCGCTCGCTTCGCGTTGGTCTTTTCGGTTGATGAAGGGACTTAGACTTTACAAACAATTAAACTAAGAGGACTTTAACGTGGCCTTGAAAGCTTTGACCTAAAGCTCTTTTTTGTGTACCGCCCTGTGATAAAGTCAAGGGACACGTCTGTCCGACCAACGCTCTGCTCTGCGACTGATTCGCGGGTGGGATTGATAGTGAAACTCGTCTGTCGTCTGCCTGGCCTCAACCCGCTGGTTGACGGGCTGGACAGAAATAGCCGGTGACAGACTTG
>CABFWB010008431.1:0-18051 GCA_902151455.1 Timema bartmani
AGGTTGGGGCTGGACTCTGAATAGAGACAATGTATCCTGGGTTCCTGTATGGAACATGTTACCTGTTGCCTCAAAGGCTTGTAGTGAATTGGTAAAATATAACTGTAAGAGCCACAGTGGGTGTAGTGGTAGGTAGGTATTGTATTACTCTTCTGACAAAAAAGATCCTACCTGGCTGAATTCACATGTTCTACATTATTGGCCTTATCATATCATACAGGATAACGGTGAATCGGTCTAGCATTTTGAAACTGTCATCATAAATCTCAAGTTTTATGTAAGGGTGGAGTGTCATGTATGTAAAAGCATGCGTCACATCAGGTTATCAGTTCCATGCCTCCCAAGCAGACTTCTTACTTCATCCAAAAAATGCAGACGTAGTATCATATCCCGTGAAACTGTTGAAGACAGGGAGGGTCAGGGATTTATCTCTACCCAGCGTCTCGTAGATAGCATTGATATTATGATTAATGAATGTTTTGCCTGTTCCAAAAGCAACCCAAATCCTCACATCTTGACACAAGGTCATGAGGTGATGGAATTGGCCAAGGAGGATCACCACTACATCCATGTCAACAGAACGCACCATATAATTAGTTCAGCCATTCTGGAATGCATCCTGTAAGTGGATAAGCAGCCTCATGTCTGCTTCCTTGTGATCACATGGTGGCATGAATCTATCATTTCCTTGGAGAATAACCTTGACACCATATATGATTATATTTACCTTGTTTATGGTGCATTCACCAGTTGCCAGCTTTTTGGAAATGAATGCAAAAAGTTCTTGTTTGTTGACGAGGGTCTCGTTATAAGTCGGCCCACTTAAGTGGGAGTGTGTTCTATCCAGCAACCTTTCTCCGAACAGCCTTTCCTCGCTTCTTTCTAATTGATTCTTTGAGGCTGTTCAGTATGTATTTGTCCCGTACAGTGTACAACACATAAGGTTGGGACTGGACTCTGAATAGAGACAATGTATCCTGGGTTCCTGTATGGAACATGTTACCTGTTGCCTCAAATGCTTGTAGTGAATTGGTAAAATATAACTGTAGGAGCCACAGTGGGTGTGTTGAAAGGTGTGCATGCAGAAAGGCAGGTGGGAATTGCACAGAACTTTGTGGATGTCATTGTTTGAATACGGCATAAGCAATGGCATCTTTCATTTAATACACCATCTTTCTTATAAGAATATATAAAATTGTATGACTTTTAGTATTTATTGTTTTCAAAACTTTTATTTAATACACCATCTTTCGTATAAGAATATATAAAATTGTATGTCTTTTAGTATTTATAGTTTTCAAAACAAGAAATTGGTGAATAGTTTCTAAATGATACACAGGTACACCAGTAAAATATTATATTATGACTAAATAGATCATCTAACGAATATAAAAATTGTCTATTTGTATTCCCTGACCCCAAAAATGTATATTTACATACCAAGATTGGGATCCTAAGTGCTTTAGAAGCCGATATATTGGTAATATACATATGTTTCAAGATGGCTGCCGGAGGAAGTGGTTCCTACAAAAAATTGAAAGCTATGGCCCTAGGTAGCATATGGAAAAGATTTTTTCCTTTTTTCCGGTGTGTCCACATTTTCATGCTAATCTGCCATACTACAACCAACATGACCTCATTAGTGGGAATATCTAATATGTAGCATTGAAAGTACGGTAGGCCTAGTAACTTTATGAATGTTTTACTAACACTTGGATATAGATCTTAGAAGGGAACATCTCTGTAGACTTATCATTCATTTATGTCATTCCTTACATATAATTAATGTATCTTTGCCATGTATTTACCTCTGTATATTTTTTAGTTCTTTTTTCGAAATAGTTTTTGTTAGCATTGTAACATGTGAATACAGGTCCTTGTGTACTTATATTCTAGTTGACTAGATAAACACTGAATTCTGGATAAGCTTTGATCTTTTAGGTATATAAACACAATATCCAACAAATAAATGATGGCCATATAATCATTATTTCTTTGTCTTACTATTTTGAATTTTTTTTTTCAGGACTCGAAGTAAAGTTGTGTTTTTAGTATTAGCAGCAATAATTCTCTACAATGAATACATTAGTTATTCAATTCAGAAGTGGTTCATATGGCCAAGATTTTACTGTGATAGCTCATCGAAATGCTTGAAAATGTTGTTAGTTGCAGACCCGCAAATTCTTGGAGAGCAATATGAGTCAAACTTTCCTAAGGGAGTCCTTAGTAGATGGGACAGCGACAGGTAAGAGACTTGTATCCCACAAACTCTCAGTATTGAGTTAAGCTAACCAATTCCTTTGTAGTGGGTCAATGTTGTATCTTGGACACAACATTTAAGAATGACTGAGCTTGGTAGACTAGTGTCTCAAGTTCGTCTATTTTAGTTTGCTTATGATGGGTAGGTCAGGAGTAACATTCTCATCGGGTTTATTGAGGGTAATTTTCCTTGGCTGATTTGCCACTCTTCATCCACACATAATATGTGAATATATATTCTCTTTAAATTTTACCTTCCGCATCTCCACCCAATTATTTAATTAAACTCCTATAATTTGCTAAATACGATTGATCTCATTTCTATAAACTGAGATTTATTGTTTCTCTAGTTTGATGGAGGTGATTTACAAAGGGTTGAGGTAATGACTGTGTGAGGTTGTTAGAAGACCTATAAAAATGCTTGTATTTAGTAAATTCATAGAAAAAAACACTGGGGTAGAGACATTTTAAAGAAACAAATTGTAGTTTCAAAAATAAATTAAAGTTAAGAAACATAGTAAATGATTTTGAAACAGTTCAAACTTTTGCCACTAGAATGCATCACTATCCACAGTAGAAAAAATGGCTCTTTTAATAGATGTGCAGATCAATAGTAAAAGTAAAAAAGAGGTATTTTCATATTAATACCAAATTCATACTTACATAACAAAAAATGCCTTTCTCCTAAGGGTTAGGCAATGAACTGTGCATATATCGTAGTTTAAAAACAATAATTTTATAGGCCTAGGTCACAGACAAGGAAATAACAGATACACAGCCTTATGGGAGATTTGCTGCACCCCTCGAGTCAGGTAGAACTTAAAATATCCAGTGATAACAGCACTTCCAAGTGAGAATTCTTTAAAACAACTCACTTTCAAAATGTTCCTCGTAAGAAAGCCGAGCTGAGAGCTAAGAGGCAAGAGCTGTTGTCTCTCCGAGTACATTAGTTCAGGTAGCGGTAATCCCTTACCCCACCTCACCCCCCTTTCATTGACAAAAACTTTTCAAACAATTGAGAGTGTTGGACCCAAATATACAATGCCAGTGCTTCTACAGTGTTTAAATGTAAGGGACATGCAGTCTTGAAATGCATTTGTAAATGAATTATTAAATATTTTGTGACCAGCTTCTGCAATCACAATTCTTTAGGATTCACTTTTTCATTAGACTGGACTGCAAAATAACTGGGATATCAGTGCTCGAATCCTGATTGGGTGTAATGAGTGTTTTTTCCTAAAATGCTTAAAATTCTCCTTCAACACAATTATGGGCACATTTCCCAAACATTTTACCTCCCTCATTCATAATCCATTGGAGTAAATACTTTATTGGTGAACATCCAGCTGTCATAATTTTGAAAATTCCTTCGTGTACAATCCTAAGCTAACCATGACAATCACAAACCAGCTATGGCAATTAATAAATAAAACATCCTAGAAATAAAATATTACCTAGTCTACAAACTGAGTGCACAAACGAGAGCAATCACAGGGCGGCCGTCACACTCCATTGACAACGCAAACTTTAACTAAGCACGATCATAGAAACATGTTTGAAAAAAGAGCATCACATTTCCCCAACGAGCATAAATTAAATAATCGACTATGTTACAAAAACATATTAAGTATGAACCATCATTATTATCCAAAGAGAATCATGGCAACCAAGCTATGCCACCTGAATTGGTTTATTTTAACTGTTATGTTGCTCCTAAAAATGCGATAATAGCTATGTATTTGTAAATATAATGTATCCATTTTAAGATAGTATTTAGTTGGTGTATTCATTTACTTTTAGTACTTTAAACTTTTTGCCTCTGCTTTTACAAAGTTAGTCTTCCAAATGTCTTATTACAGTCTAATTTTTATAGCAAGAGTTTTTTAGAAAGTAGATTTTTTTTGGTGGTTATCATCGATAACATTTTCTATTTTGTTATTTCTTTTAGCACCGTGCCTTAATATTCATTCGAGTTATATGCTTACGTACTACTAATTACACTGTTGTGTTAGGGATAAAGGAGGTTTAATTAGTATAAAGTGTTTCCGCATTTTGAACATATAGAGTTTTTATTGTTTAGGAAATTTTAGGGGACCCTCCCATTTCCCAGCAGTAAATTTTCAAATTCCAAACTTTCCAACTTTTATGGTTATGTGGGATGGTTTTTTTTATCAACTTGGCAAATTTAACTTTTCTTTCATGCATACAAGTATAGTTTCTTTGGAAATATGTCAATTTACTCTCATTTACAAACTGCTCTGTCCCCCTCACCCTCCTTAGCTCCCACAATTCCAATTTGAAATTTTAAGACTTATTTGGTTATCTTATATGATATTTTACGTGGCTGCCAAATTTCAACCTCACCACATCATAATTAATGATCTATGTATACAATTTAAGTGATACCATTTCCTTGCCTTCAGTTTTAAAATTCCATTTGTTCAAGAGTGTAGGATACACGAGAAAAAGCCAATATTTTTGGAGTTTTTTTATCAAACTATTTTTTTTGACCTAAATAAATAAATATCACTCCAGTAGAAACATATGATTTAATTTTATTCACTTGGCGATATCCATGGTTGTTGAATATCTGTCATGAACATAGCGGCATTAGTTGAGAAACTTTTTAAATGAATTAATGTGAACAATGTATCACTATCTAGTGACTCAAACCTGTTTTATTATCAAATTACATGGTGACATTTCAAGTTTCTACCTCTATAAAAAATTGTATTTATAAAGCTTTGTAAACATTTTGAGGGGACCATCCCTCCCTATTTTCTAAGCCTCATTTTGAAATTTAAGAATTCAGACCTTGATACAGTTTGAGTTGGTCCTTATAGCCGCCTGACTTATGTTAATAATCTAACACTTTGTGAAGTAGTTTATTCTTTTAGTTTTAGAAATTTGAGACCCCCTATATCACCAGCCTCCTTAGAAATAACTAATATTTTAAATGTATTTGTGCTTATTTTAAGTTATCCCTCTACATTCCTGACAAATTTAAATTTTCTACCTCCTACTTGTACACCCCATCACCCCCCTCCCCTCCTTCCCTATTTCCTGTGTCTCATTTTGAAATTTAAAATGTTCAGACGTTCTAGTTAATTTGAGTGGTCTCTATATCTGTTTGACGAATTCCAGTTTTATACCACACATAGAAATAGTTTATCCACTGGTTTTACAAATTTTAGCCTCCCCGTCCCGATTTCTATAATTCCCACTTCAAAATCTCAAATTTAAGACTTATTTGGTTATCTGAAGCCGTACGTCTACCAGCATACAAAATTTAGATTTTCTACCATACTTAATTATTTTTATAAACTCCCTTTATTTCTTGGACTCCCATTTTAAGCTTTTAAAATTTTCGAACTTATATAATTATTTGGAGTGGTATCTTTGCCTATATTCAGAATTTTAGTTTTATACCACACTGAGAAGAGGTTGTTTCTAATAGCTTTGTAAGTTTTTAACCACTCAACCCACTTTTCCAACTCACTCTGGGAAATTTTTAATTCTAATATTCATTTGGTTACCCGGAATTTTATTTCTGTTTTTCAAATTTTAATTTTTAACCTCATCTCAAGAGTTATTTCTAGCTGTAGCTTCTTCCTACCACATTTCTCATAGTTTAAATTAAAAATTTTCATATTTTTTTGTTTATTTAGAGTTTGTCCCTCTACTTACGAATTTAAGTTCTCTACCACACAGAGGAGTAGTTGAATGTATTAGTTTTTGGAAATAGTGAACACGCACCCTTCCCCTACCATTTCTTCAACTCCCGCTTATAAATTTCAAATATTAAGATTTATTTGGTTATTTTGAAAGGTCATTCTACCTAATTGCCAAATTTAAATATTCTATCACAGTTAAAAGTTGTTTTTATTTTTATAACACCCTCCCCCCTCCCACCCCTATTTCTTGGGGTCCCATTTAAAATTAAAAATGTACAGACTTATAGTAATTTGACATGTCCTTTTAATTTACTTATACGTATTTAAATCTTCGACCACACTGAGAATTAGTTGTTTCTATTATATTAGTTTAGTAACAATGTAAGCGCATTTTACTATCATTTAGAAATGTCCATTTTTAAGACTGGTTTGGTTATTTTGAGTTGTACTCCTAACCGACTGTCAAATTTAAATTTTACAGCACACATAAAAGGTTTTTATTCTGTTTATATTCCCTTCTCTGTGTTTTTATTAAATAAAAATTTTCATACTTTATAATTATTTGGGGTGGTCCCTAAGGTTGTCTGCAAAATTTCTATCTTCTATCACTCTAGAAAGTAGTTATTTATATTAGTTTTGGTAGTCTTGAACACACTTTTTACCAACGCACCTTGAGACCCATCGTGTAGATGCCGTACATAAATTAATTTCATATTAGTATTCTGCGACCCGATAAACCCCCACATATCTAATTTCATCTTGATTGGAATACATAGAATTTACTACCCTCTTTTCCCCATTTACACCCCTTTAGGCGATGAAATTTGAAAAACCCTAAAAATTTCTCACCCAATTCTATTAATAAACATTCATTTTAAATTTCAAGGCTCTATGTCCATTAGTTCAAAAGATGCACGGTCAATGAATTTTGAAATTTTCCGACCCCCCTTTTTCATCTATTAAAGGTAGAATTCCACAAAATTCGGTCCTATCTCTGGTCTAGGGCCAAAAAGGGACCTTTACTCAAAATTTCAAATTCCCATGTTTGAAACATTTAAGCTCTTCTAACAAAACCACAAATTCCCTCACCTCATGTATTGTCTCTACAGGCAAAATTGGCCCTGTAGTTTGGAATGCTAAGCAATAATGTCTCATCCCCATATTTATCCACACTCATGTTAATATTATTGAATCAATATTTAGTTTAATATAAGAGAGAAAACATAATAAATCCTCAAATTTGTGCTTTATACTTCTAATATTTAGATATAGTATTTTTAAATAGCAGTTGAAATGGACTATTTGACCAAAATTAACTGTAGATAAATATTTTCAATAGATAATCCTTCTATGATATCAATTTTGGTATCCATCAAGTGAGAAATAATGTTGTAATAAAGATGAAACTACAAACTGGTTTATTAGTTGTATAATATCAACTTGTTTCCATATTATTAAGGCTAATAACTAGGCCTACCTCAATACATAAATGGTGTGATACACCACACAGACTTTCTCTCTCCTTTGACTAAAAATTGGAAACATTTGCTTAAAACTCGTTAGATTTGTGAAACCAGATAATAGACATTTTTGC
This sequence comes from Timema bartmani, assembly GCA_902151455.1. Lineage (NCBI taxonomy): Eukaryota > Metazoa > Arthropoda > Insecta > Phasmatodea > Timematidae > Timema > Timema bartmani. The sequence goes on from CABFWB010008431.1 coordinate 7,528, forward strand.
AGAAACAAGATGTAAAAAAAGAGCATCACGTTCCTCCAAGAGGCCTAAATGAAAGAAATGTATTGTTCATTATTCATATTTTACAGAAACATATTGTTCATCAAAAAACATAGTAATCAACTCCCGATTTCCAAGACCTCAATTTAAAAAAAAATTATTGGCCAATAGCTCAGAAACTAGGGACCATCCATAAATTACATAAGGATTTTTTGGTGTAGCGGTGATCAGTATTTTCTTATGTTTTTGTGGAGGTGGGCAGAATCCATCTTAACTAAAGACTTTATCAATGTTTATGGTGAGACAAAATCTAAAAAAACACTTCTACAGACGTGCGGTCATAAAGGTTGCACCTAGTGATGACAGATGGCGCTGAAGCGTAGCCTATAGACGTACACAGCTATACATAACTATAAACTATCATTTACTTATGATGTGTTACACCTAATGTTACTGCGATATATATTCTATAATTTCACATCACCAATCCTTTTGTCTAAAATAATATAATTTACCAAATCGGAAGAAAATTACGTAAGATCAGTAAGGGGAGAGAGGGGGGACTAACAATCTTACGATCCCTTACGTGGGGGGACTTTGGGGGAACAGAGGTAGAAATGATTAAAAAAAGCCCCCTATTGGTTTTATAAAAATATATTTCAAGTAAAGGTTTTTTTTTAAATTTTAATTTTACTACAACCTTAAAATAATGAGTTATCTCCTGTCTCAAATACTTGCGAAGAAATGATTTAAACTGGAAATATTTGCCTAAGTAAAGTACCCTTAAAATGATGTTCATGAGATGATTAGAGCAGCCATTTAGTTTATAATGCTAAACAATGCCCAGATACAAAATTTATTAAAAATTGTTACAGCGGATTTCAAGATATCGTGTTTTCTCTCTTTTTTACCTTTAGTAAACTACCCTCAATTTTAGGGTAAGATATCTAACTCCAAAAACTCCTCGGGGGAACCTTATAAAAACCATATACACACTAAATTTTAGCTAGATCATTAAAATGGTTTCGGCTCTAGGCCTAGATATAGACACACAGGCAGACGGCATCTCAAAAAACACCTTTTCAGTTTCAGGGGGTTGGCAGTCATCAAATTTGGACTTTTTTTTTACGAGCACAGTACTTTTCTCTTCAAGGTGTCGAGGGAAAGTGAAAATTGTCTATTTACATAAAGATGAGCACAAATCATAGTCTAATACACTTCACTGGTGCAAAAACATTTCTATATATTCTTAAAACTACTTTCATCTAAAGCCTTAATGGCACTATGGGGTAAAATAATAACAATTTAAGAAATAAAAAGTAGTAAATATTACATTGGCCACTTTTGTATGTTTTTGAGTTCATACAGTCATAAGCCATTATTTGAATATTGTATTTATTTTTAACCTATCAACTATAGTTATACAGTCTTAGGAAAGGTATTTAGCTAGATACCGGTACATATTTGAGCTTTTACACACTTTAACAACTTAAGTGTTTTATTGAAACATACCTCTTAACAAAACCTACTATGTAAAAGCCAAAGTTGTTAACCTAAAGCTTAAGCCAAACAGCTGGTTTTGTTTGTAAAACAATCACAACTATTCAACATTAAAACTAATTATAAATCTTACATTATTTCAACGTTTCAAAATGGAACACGCTACAAATATTACTTTTGAGACAAGATTCTAGATTCATAGAAATATGTCAAAACACAGTTAAGTTATTACATTCATTTGGGATCAAGCCCAGCTTAAAGTCACAAGTACTCAACTCTCCAAAGTTCACTCAACGAGATGAGATTATTGATATAATATGTTCCATATTTTCTGCATCGGTTTCCCTAAACATTAAATATTCTCCTTTGCAGTCCNGTATACTATCCTTATTATTTTATTCAATGCCTTTCCTATGTACACAATACCTTCTTTGTGTCGCACATCAGGAAATTGCTCAATAACTATTTCTAGGACATGTGTGTGAACATATCTGTTTAAAAGATTGAACGGTAAAACAAATATTCAATATTTATTTGTGATGATAAAATAATGTTAAAATTCTATGTGTATTTTCATACTCATTAGCTCCTATTTAAAATATCATTCATTTAATAGCAAAATATGTTAAATAGTAACTAGGAAAGCAGTTTGAGATACCTATTTATTTTTTATCTCACATATCAAAATAATATTGATGTTGCCTACAATCAATGTACACTGAAAGTTGACATCAATACTTTAATGGACTAGACTAGCCTATAGCCATTTTTTTATCAGCTACACTGCTACATCATAGTAATTCATAAAAGAAAGCTTGCTACCTTTTAAGATAAATGGAGTTTAAGGTATATAATATGTTGAATAATTGCTTCAATAAACTGTAGGCCTACATACTTTTATTTTTACGTATGGGTCCTATATGATTAATTAAAATTTTGAACTGTTTTAACTTTTATTAACAGATAGAACCTCCTTCAATGGTCGAATGATAAGGCAAGATTCGCAAACAAATGGCCCGTGAGACATAACTAACCGGCCCGTTTGTCTGCAATACCTTTCTTTATATTACTATCTGGCCTGCATTCATGTATTCACACAAAATACAATAATTTAACTTTAGTGTTTACTAAGTAATTTTGAATAACAGAAACCCTTAGAGCTATTTAAAACCATGCTATATTTTTGTTTTAACTTTAAATACTTGAGAGTGTGAATTTTAATTTACACAGGGAAAATACAAGTTTTTAAATTATTATTTCAAGTATACATTAATTATTTTAAATACATAGTATCAAATATATATTATAGACCTGCACTAGTGGCCACGCGGTATGGTATCTAGCTTTCCTCTATCAAATTAAGTCATGTTTTGATAGCTTCACAATTTGTGGGATTGTTTTATACGATTCTATATAAGATATCACAAATTTTAAAAATCCTTTGGAATTAAAATCTAAACTTTGTAACTGGTCAGAACTTTAGCCTTCATTTTGGTAAAAACAATATTAAAAAATATCTAATCACTTTTTAAATAAATTGGTATTTCTAAACTTCTGCAATTCTCCTCAGTGCTCCTTAACTAATAATTGCAGCCGACCAATCCCTTAGTAAAAAAAAGAAAGAAAAGGTTCATTGTGTTTCAAGTTTTCTTTGTAATGTGCAGTCAGAGTAATCATATTTGTGTGGTAGGATTAGGGTACTTATGGACGAGGGGTGGGGTTAAAGCCGGGAAGGTCGATACCTGAAGCTTGCTCGATGACAGTCACCTGACAGGTTAACTCGAGGAACTCATATTTTGTGTCTCCCTTCTAGTAAATTCGAGTTTAAAGTGAGTTGTTTAAAAAATGCTCACTCGATTGTGCTATAGTCACTGGGGATCGCACCTAGCGATCCCAAAGTTGAAGGAGTAAAGCCTCGAAAAGGAGCGCAACCCATTTAACCTAGCGGTTGTGAATCTGTTCTTTCCTTGTTTGTGGCCTAGGTCTACTTGATCCATCCTCACTAACTTTCTACACACTTCCCTAGCCTTGTATACTCTCTTCGCTCCAACATCATCCATACATCAAGTCATACATGCTCTTTTATTCTTAAAACTGTTAATGTTTCTCTTTTTCACACATTCATTTACAACATTTAGCCACATTTCACATGACCTGCCTCTTCCGTTTGATCCAAACACTCTACCTTCGTGTATTTGCTTCATCACTCATTCCACACTCATCCTCTCAACATGCCTAAACCAATGTAAAACGCTTATTTCATATTGACCCGTTGGATTCCCTTACAAATCACACTCCTTCAGCACCTATTCATTAATAACTTTGGCCATAAGAGTTTTTCCAAATACATTATTTAGATATCTCATTCCAACCACATTCAGCTTGCTCTTGTGTTTCTCCTGATAAACCCACGCTTCACATTCATAAAACAATGTTAGCATCAATTCTGTCATGTTTACCTCTTTTGTCCGAGATTTGAACCTTGACTGCCCAATCACTAAAAATAATAATAATTATTTTATGAGCCTGATACTGGTACTTAGGAATTTGTTACCACTGATTTGGAGAGAACTTCTATTTGACCACTAGTTTTCTGCATGGTAGGCCTAGTTTTAAAATAACAAAGTTAGATGTTTAATGGCAATCTATGCTCAGATCTTGTCAGATAAATGTGCTATTTCTCCTATTAAGTGGAAGATAAAAAACAAATTAATTGAGAATATATTGCCATCCTTAGAGCAATTCTTTTTTTCTTAACACTGCATATTACTTCCCATTTGGATTATATACATTACACATATGTACTAATTATGCTAATGGGTTAGGAATGAAGAAGGTTTAGTTTATAGGACATGCACCTGCACTTGCATGGAGGGCGAGTAGAAAATTATTTAGAAAAACCCATCCCTATCATTGGCTATCTAGTCTATTGCGAGAGCAACTCTATAAACTATGCGGCCACCGAAGAGGGTCTAGGGCCAATTAATCAGGTATGTCTGTATTTTAGGTACCTAACCAAAACATTCCACAAAGCTGTGTCACACTTGAGGCCTGATGTAATAGTGTTTCTGGGAGACATAATGGATGAAGGGAGCATAGCTAATGACGACGAATATGACAGATACCTCTCACGATTTTATAACATTTTCCATCCTGATCCCAGATATAAGGTAGGTATATTATATAACTTACCCAATAATCACAAATGCAGCTTATAAAGCATTTTTTCCAGCTCATTAAAAAAAATAGACCATCACGAAACAGGGTGCGTGTTTCTTTCCTCTCCTGTTAAAACCNNNNAAAAAAAAAAAAGACCGCCACTGTGGTCTAGTGGCCAGAGCTCCTATCTACAGACCCATAGGTCTCGGGTTTGATCCCCGGCACTTCCAGATTTTCTGTGAAGCAATGGGTCCAGAACAGGTCCAACTCATCCTTGTCAGACAAATAAGGAACTACTTGAATGAAAAAATAGCGGCTCCGGTATAGAAAACTTAGATTGACGGCAGGAGTATTCATTGTGCTGACCACAACACTCTTTATACACAGAAGTTGGCACTCTTCGCCAATGGACGGTGGCTGCTCGGTAGGCATTCCTCGGTCAGCGATCATAACCTGATCATCTTTGACTTTGCCGCGGGGAGGCTGGTGGATGGAAATGGGGAAGTGAAAAGGAGATACATCATGAGCAAAGCTAATTGGGAGAATTTAAAGGGTGAACTAATACTGACCAGCCCAGTGGAACAAGGCGACACTGTCAACATGAAGGCCAAACAGCTGACGTGGGCTTTGCAGGATGCAATGAGGAAGTCAATACCTGTGATGAAAGGTGATACCAAGGTTGGTAATAAGCGTTGGAATGACAGACTGCTTAATCTCCGAGCAAGGGCAAGGAGAGAACTCGTAGGAGATATTAGAGGTGTCGAGACCTTGCTGGTCGGGTGGTGCTGTTAAATATCTACATGGAGAGGAACAGGGAGCTTGAGGATGTGTTGTTTCAGGAGAAGAGGAAAAGTTGGGAGAAGTATGTTCAGGAGGAGCTACAGAGAGGACCTTGGGGGGTACCGTTAAAGATAACCTCCGGGAAATTACGGCCCCCAGCCATGATAACCACGCTATCTAAGAATGATGGAAGTACCACGATCAGCTGGGAGGAATTTGCGGTTCTTCTAATGGAGAAATTGTTGCCGGATGATGAGGTGACAGAAGATACTGAAGAGCACTGAAGGTTGGGGGAGAGGATGGAGAATGATGAGTATGTAATAAAGGAAGAGGTGGAACCTGTTAGTCGGGAGGAAGTAATCAGGAAATCAGGAACATTGCTCTGATGGGTAAGAAAAAGGCGCCTGGACCGGACGGGATAAAGGTCGAGGTGCTAGAGAAGACGGCTGACCTTATTGCTCCTTTCCTAGCAGGGCTTCTAAACGAATGCCTCACCCAAGGCAGAATCCCGAACATCTGGAAGCAGAGCAAGGTAATTGTGATAAGCAAGGGGGAGGATAAAGACCCGCTGATTCCGAAGTCATACAGACCCGTCTGCCTGTTGAACACAGCAGGGAAGTTGCAGGAGAAGATATTGAATGAAAGATTACTGAGACACAGAACCGTCATGGGCATGCATCAACAACAGTATGGCTTCTGAAGAGGCAGGTCGACAGATGAGGCAATCTGCAGAGCACTGGAACTGATTGACTCGGTAACCGGTAAATATGTCGTAGGAATATTCGTGGACATCTCAGGCGCTTTTGACAACCTCTGGGGGCCAGCGATGTTTGACAGATTAAGAGATTCAGTGTCCGGGACAGCTGTATAGTAGTTTTAAGGATTACTGTTGTAACAGTTATGCCACCCTGAGATGTCCAGGAAACAGGGTTCAGAAGCTACTGACGAATGGATGTCCCCAAGGATTGGTATGTGGCCCGAGCTTTTGGGATGTTAGCCTGGAACCAGTTTTGTACTTGTTGGAGGGGATACTGGAGACCCAGAGTGTGGTCGTCTTTGCAGATGACCTTCTAATAGTAATAGAAGGGTACTCTAGAAAGAACTTATAGGAAAAAAGTAACCATGTGCTTGAAGAACTTGACACCTGGTGTAAAAGTATCAAGTTAAAAATGGCACCGGTGAAGACTACCTAGGTCAAGGGTAGATTGGCTAGGGATCCGACCATAAAGGTAGGTAGGAATTCTAGAAGAAGAAGCCATATGGTCAGATACCTGGGAGTGACCCTTTATGAGAACAGAAACTTCACGGCGCACATGGAGGAAGTGATGGGGGAAACTCTGTCAGTGATGAACAAAATTATAAGCATGGAACAGAGGCGGTTTTATCTGCCTATGTGGATAATAAGGACATACCCTCAGACGATCCTTCTTTCCATTGTGAGCTATGGGGCGTGCATCTGGGCTCACAGACTAACCAATGTCTTTCCGGCTAAGGTGATTCAAGGTCTACAGAGGAACATATTACTGAGGCTGACTGGAGCCTACCGGACTGTAGCAATGTATGCACTGAGTGTGGCCGTTGGACCTCCTTATAAGGAAGAAAGGTGTAGCCTACTGGATAAAAAAAGGGAAACATGGAGAAGGCGGACTCCTCACCACACCTGATGTGACAACATTTGGAGAGGCGGTAATAGCCTTGTTCGAGAAGTGGCAAAGAGGCTGGGAGAGAAGTGGGATGGGTAGAAGGACTTATCAATTGTCCCCTAATGTGGTTGAGAGACTAGAGAATAAACACCTCCAGCCATCTCGGGGTCTTGTCCACTTCATCATGGGGAAAGGACCATACCCGGCATCTCTAAGGAAGCTAGGACTAATAGAGTCGGGGCATTGTGAATGTGGTGAGGGGGGAACCCCTGAACATGTGGTGCTCGAGTGCGTCCTTATGCTAGAAGCAAGAATAAACTACCAGAGAGAGATCCAGGGAAGATTAGTAGGCAAAGTACTGAGGGAGCCGATCAATTGGAAATTCTTAGACCAGATTGCACTGGAAGCGTCAGATAGAGCAAAGACCACCTACATAGATAGACTTGAGACACAGGGACAAATAAGACAATGACAATGACAATGATGAAGAGGATGACAGTGACACAGAGGGCGAGACTGACACTGACACTGGTGCGGTCTTAGTGGGGAGTGAGTAGAGAAAAATGGATTGTTGAAGGGGGGATAAGCTGAAACAATCCTTGCCGGGGTAAAAATTCAGATGCCGGGAGAAGCAAGCACGAGCCCTGGGAATTGTATTCCAGTATGATGAGTGGGTGGAGGAATACAGTGGATGCCCTTGTGATTTTAAGGACAGTTTTACAGTCGTATGAACAAAAGTTAGTGGAGTAAATATGAACTCTGAGGGGTTCTCTGCACCATATGATCCACCACCTTGAAAACAAGAGAGGTGAATTGTGGTTGATGGGCCCTCAGAGTCAAGATGGAGAAAGGCGGCTGCCCTGCAGCCCTCTGGTACCATCAGGGTGACGATGTTACCAAGCAGAAATGGGAATAAAATAGTTAAGTTAGCTTATTTTAGCTTAATTTAGTAGTTAGAATAGCTAAATTAGGGATGGGGGGAACTAGTTAGGGGGTAGATTAGGAAATTCAATTGCCAAGGGTGGAAGGAAGAGTGAAAACGAAAGTGTGGTGACTGGAAAGTAGGCGGAGCACCAACCTCAGGTGGTGAATAGGGGGATGCCCACCTCTGCTGGGTGCTTGGCGGACCCGGGAGGGAAATCCCGGGCACTGTGGAGGGCCCAGCGGAGGAGAGTACCATGGGTGTAATATACCTGGGGCGGACCAACTGGAACTAGTAGTTGAATTTCAATTACATTTAAGCGCCAAAACTTGTTTTATAATTTTAAAAAAGGAAATTCATATTGTAATTGTAAAAGTAAAGTCAAAATATGTAGAAAAATGGCCCAGATTTAAAGTTTGTAAGATACCGGGCCTGTAAACACTGAAAATAAATTCCTTGATTGTAGGCCGACCCCATGGAGGGAACAAAACATCTATGGATGGATATTATTTTCTATCTAATCAAGCACAAATAATAATTTAACAAAGATATTTGGTATTGCACAGCTATTACTTAAACAAACGAGATATCCAGTTGGTCATCCATACCCTGGCTAGATTACTTAGTAGAACAATTTATGCATTCTCTAGGTTTAGTAACAGTAGCTGAGCAGTTTTTTTCTTCCAAAATTAATGTAATTATTAACTCTGCGGGAACTCTGAAAATCAGATAATTTCTAATTTCTGTTATGTATTCACAGTTCTTATTCCTGCCAGGAGATAATGACATAGGAGGGGAAGATCAACCCTTAACTCTTAGTAAAATGAAACGATTCCAAGAAACATTCAATCAGCCAGAGCTTATACAACTAGATGGTGTTGATTTGTTCAAGGTAAAAATAATTTAAATAGGATTCATTGATAAAATAATAATTACTATAGGGCCTACTTTGTATTTGTCAGAATTCATTTTGGTTTAACAGCTCACTATAGTTTAGTTTTAAGGTGAGAATAAAATATTCCTATTTTACCTTCTAGCACTATTTACTGGTACTGTTCAGAAATAACTTATTTTTAACTGCATATATTCACACATCCTCCTATTTAAGTTTTCGATTACTAACTCACTTGATAATATGTGTGTCACAAAAAAGTAGAGATATAAAATGTCTTATTAGAGTGCCATATTATTTAAATACTATATGTATTGTCACATATTTATGGTACTAAACATTTTAATATTTTAATTAGGGCTGGGCCTATGTGCGTATTACTAATCTATCGGCTGATCAGCATTTAGAGCTCGATTATTTGTGCTGATATTATGAACTGTGTAGGCTAGAAGTCAGGTAGTGATGGCTCATCAGTTTTAAGCTGGGTAATAGACATATTCCTTTGTATTATTGCTTGGTGACAGGGAAGAAAATGTCTTGTCTGGTGGAAAGAAGAAGGGGGTAGAGGGTGTTGTTTACTGGTCATGTGTGAAAAGACAGTTTGTGGTGACTCATACTTGGTGGCCTGCAAGTGGGACAGAGAGAGATATATTGCTTGAGGGTGGACTTCGATATCAACACTTTGTGAGCACTACACTGGAGAAAATGTTAAAGAATGAGAGGGTAAACAAAAAAAAACAACTCAACACTGGTTCATAACTGCTGGACTGCTCAGATAATTTTTCACCCTAATTACTTATTTTACAAATTTTATAAATATTTATTGATTACTATATTTAATTACTTTAAAATATTTATTTTATCATTTATCACTATTGTTTGGTTAAAGTATATTATTTAAAACATAAAAAATAATAATAATAATTGTTAGCTTTTCTTCTAGGAAAAGATAAAAACAAATAAACAGAATCTTAGCCGTTGAACTTTGTTATTTTTAAACCAGGTTAATAGACTGGCCTATGCAGTTCCTCATCCAGAAGAGCATGGCGTTCGTTTGTTGAACAACAGGACTCGTGTTGTTCTCACACATCTTCCTCTTCTGTTCCTGCCATCAGGGTTTGTGCAACAGGTCAGATTAGTTGATTTTATATTTTGAATTTATTTGAATAGAAAACAATTATTTTTGTATTTAAAAATAATTATATCTTTTAAAACTTTTAAGATATTATTTTCCATCAGTAAATAATGCCCAAAATTTGGAAAGGTTTTGCAGTTCAAAATACTAGCAGAACCATGGTGCAAGGTAGAATATGTGATTTGATTAAACACCTCTAGTACGTTGACTATTTTCTCTCATTATTGTGCTAAGGTTTTAAATGTATTCCAAATTAATGGTGGAATAGTTCTGAACCATTATATAGTTGATTTTTGTCTTTAGAAGGTCCGGTTTTAAAAATAGCTTGAGCTACATCTCATGGTGTGCATAGTTTATAAACATTTCTTCATGGATATAGCATATCTGACATTCTCGACTAAGGACAATTATAGCGGTCATTTTAACTAACATTTTATCTCAATTTTAAAACCAAATAAAGACCCTCCTCCACCTCCATCTCCACCATTCGGACACT
>CABFWB010008432.1:0-18048 GCA_902151455.1 Timema bartmani
ATTGAAATGAAAATAATTAAAATTGGAGCTACTGACATATTTTTTCAAATAATTGATATTATTGTTTTGATTTTAAATATAGATATGTTCAAGAGATAATAATTTCATTTTGTATCTATTTTGATTTATATATACAATGGTACGAAATATTAATAAGCCATTAAGCCTTAATACCTCAATGAATATTTTTGTATTTATTTGGAATCTTAATGTATTTATCTAAAGCATTTTATCAACTTTCAATTCAATTATATTTAAATTTTAACTAATAGAATATTGTATCCCATTTATGGGTTTTTGTTAATATTTAAATTACTTACTTTGTTGTAATTGTTAATTTATTTATTTTGTAATTTTTAGCCTAAACACTACTGCTATAAATTGCTTAATTTAAGGGCTAGGGTTGAAGAAAATGATTAGAAGGAAACCTATTGGCAATGAGGAGGATATTTCATGGTAAAATAACCTCTGTCCACCTGGCAAAGATTTAAATCTCGAGGTCACTTTCCCAGTGTGTTTATTTTGAAACTGACAACTTAGATCATGTGAAAACTGATTCTGATTATAATTCCTACAATGTTCCCAGCTGAGACTGAAATACATAGTCTATAGAGATATTCTAAAGTGTGAAGAAAATATACAAACTACACAACCAACTGCTTATGTTTGCAACAACACTGAGGGTGAATTTTATCGATGCAATAATAACATATATTTATATCGTACAATAAACAAAATATTTCTTCTTATCACACACTTGATTTATTTGTCAATCTAAATTAATTAGTACATTCAAAAGCATCAAACAGGATTAATTAATCAATTAGCTTGTCAAAGCAGAATCATTATCTAATCTTGATCACAAGAAAATCATCTTCAACAAATATGAAAAAAATTTCTAATTTAGAGAACTTAGAATCAATACATGACAATATAGCCCTTATTATTTTGTTAAAAGGTAAACAAACAAGATGTTGTGATTTTCTTAAGAAAGTCCTCATAAAATGTCAGGTAGTTCTTTGCCAGCTATCACAAAAATACAATTGAATAATTGTCTTTTAAATATTTATAGGATACCTACGATCATCTAATTTAGTAGATTTTGTTATTTATCTAGATTCGTGATATTTTTCCTTTCCCATCATACGTAAAACAATGATTTAAATCAATGTATTATAAGTAAACTTCTGCTTAAAAACTGTACTATAAGTCTGTATGTCATGTTTTGTCGGTGTATTTATAAAAGGGCACATAACTTAATGACTTTAAAAAATAAAACTATATTATGATTACTAGATAGTGTTTTTGTACTATAGTCCTAACAATGTAGGTTATGATATTGGAACATTAAAAATTAAAATTAAGATTTTAAAACATTTCTGGGTTAATACCCAACATATGTGGTGGCACTCAGATTCTGCGCGTCAAAATGCAAACACCACTGTTATAGCGAGGTTGAGTCCAGCAAAGAATATAAACTTATAAGGCTGAGTTACACCAGATTAATATGGACCATAGTGATTTTGGTTTTGTATTAAGGTACGCTTAAACGAGAATGTGTGACAGTAAAGTTGAGGAGCTAACAGCATCCTATGTTGACTGATTTTCCATATATTGTTTAGTTTAAGCTTGTGGCCTGGACATTTTCAGTATCACCCATTTATAAATTTGCCATTTTTGCACTAGTGGCTATTTTATATACTTAGTTGGTTCTTATGCAACATATTTTTTATTTGAATGGGCCTATAAGAATTTAATAAGCAATTAAAAGATAAGCCCAACTACAAACTTAACACAACTTCATTCCTTAAATTAAATTTTTAATAGATTATCAACATTAGGTTGTGAGGCCCTACACATGCTCTTTAGGATATTACATGGACAAAAACAGGTTTTATAACAGAACATTTTTATATTTTCTCCAAACAGCGTATCTTACTTAATACCAGTTCGGGCTATACGCTTATCGCATAACATTTTTTAAAAATAAAAACACCCTCAGACCACCCGACCAAGACTCAAACCTCGATCTCCTCGTTATCGGCGTCTAGTCTACTGCGATAGTAGCACCTTAGATCATTCGGCCACAGAAGCGAGTAAAAGTTTATATTAATTTTTCCTTTTTGTTCTAACATTTTCAGGGTAAACGTTAGATTTTTCTTGGGTAATTATATCCTAAGTCCTCTCTAGTAAAGCCATATGATTTTCATGGTTCTCATTAATAAACCATTGCTGCTCGTACCATAATTTTTAATTTTTCTTTCACATAAAATAATGTTAACATCACATTTTGAGCATAATCTGGATGTTTCAGACAAGCATAGAATTTACTATGGCTGAACTGAAGCCAGCTAAACTTACTTTCTTATATTGTACTGCAAGAGGAAGAAGAGACTATGATATTCACTTTATAAATATAAATTAATTTTCAATAGAAGCAGGACCAAGATAAAGAACTAATATTTTTACACAAGTAATCATAAACTAGCTCTAGTTAATTGCCTCTACTTATTTTGTTGTTATCTTATAAGAAAGGAGACGTTTGTGTGGTCACAAATCACAAAGTACTAGTCTCGCTCCACAGATTTAAATAACCTATGGGTTAAGTAGAAAGATAAGCGTAGTGTCCATTACGATTACACTATTTAGCATGAAACATGGCTGACACTGTAAACACCCCCTTAATTCAACGACGAATTAAGGCTGGTGCACAACAACAACAAAAAGAAAATTTTTAAAGAAAATTTAAAAGATAAAAAAAAGACAATAATTGCAGAGGAGCCGATAGGACCAACATAAAACAAATGGACAGTACACAGGTCCATTTGAGTTCTGTCTCCGCGAACCCGCTCTACCAATATTTCTAATAATAGATATTTCTTTAGGACTTTCAAAGGTGCCTTGTCAGTAGTGCCTGTGGGAGGATGAAGGATAAAACTTTACAGGAGTGCCAGATTACCTAAATCTAGAAGTACAGATGTGTAAAGCCCACAGAAAAATAATTAGGAAAGACGATCAGAACCTCAAAACCAACATCCATTATCTATATCCAAAGGTTACACTCATGTTTTCATCTGTAATTGAATATAATACATTAATATCTCCAAAAAACTACTAGAAATGATATTTTCCCGCCCAGGGTCAATCCAGTGCCAGCAACCTGTCAACAATTATGGATAATTTCATACTGCCAATTTGAACTCTTAAAGTTAATTCGGAGTGTTTTAATTTAATTTACTTTTAGTACGCTTTATCCACACTTCTAAACACATTCACACTATAGTTGACAAGAGTGATGTCTGGTTTAAAAGGAGTTACATCCACTTTTCAGCTAATGATGAAAACGGTACTTTCTGGGTTGGTTAATCTACTTTGATGATGTAGTCTTGTTTGGACATTCCCTGCAGATATGTAGAGGTAGGCTTAAAATAGTAAATGATTGATTTTGAGAACACATCTCTGAACTTCAAACTGACAAATGTAAGTTTATTATAAAGGAGGTAGTTTCCCTAGAACATTATTAAAATTTGTCATGCCAAAAATTATTTTAATAAACCAAGGGACGATTTTTCAAAGGTAATTAACGATAAATGTATGTAGGCCGCTACAAATAAGAGAAATAAAAACCATTATTTACACCCAGAGGGTAATGCAGCTCTATAAAGAAGCACAAGAACAGTAACAGAGTATCTACGTCACTGCATGGATAAATATTAATCCAATTTAGATCAGTGACTTTCATATGACATTTGTTTACAATACGACACCTCACAGTGCCCCAGAACACACACCCCATGAATTTATGTTTGGTCCCAAAGTAAATATACCTGGGGTCTTACAGAACCCAAATGTAGAAAAACAATGTATTAATTGTATAAGCATTACAAAGAAGATAAATTTATCACAGGCATGTTAGAATATATTAATTTTAATAGAGACAATGGAAAAGAGTAAGCTTTATTATGACGAACAGTCTAACGAACAAACCTTTGATTTGGGAGATTCTGTTATATTATTTGTCCATTCAATGCGACGAGAAAGTTGAAAGAAACTGTTCTCGCAATGAGTAGAACCATTCAAATAATCCTTGTATATGTGATGAATTATATATTCTAGATAAAACATAAAACGTATATAATCTAAATTATTTGCAAACAGGCCTACATTATTATTTTATTATGTGCTAAGCGTGGGTATTTATCATCATACTTGTGAAAATCCCCACTATTGAATAATTACGTGACAATTTATAGGATCGAAAAATGGCCCTGAATATACTATGACTTTAATGCAGAAGCCCAGTTGTACAATACTGAATGAAAGTTAGTAGTGTGAGTAAATCTTTTGCAGTTAGCTAATAAATATCACAAGATCAAAGAATATGCTTGAACTGCAATGTAGCCTTCTAATAATATTATGATACCAATAACAATAAATTTAATTATATTAGTAGAATACATGATAGCATGAATATATTGAATAAAATAAACAAAACAAATAATATTATTCAGGTTAGAGCAAATCAAGTTCTTTAGTGATTATTGACTAAAAAAGGTCATAATTTTATTAAATGTAACTGTTCAGTTAAGTCAAATATTGTTCGGAGTACTTTATGATAAAAATTCTAATACCATAATGAACAAATTAATTCACTTGAATCTTAACATTTAGATTCACTTAAGCCAACCAAATAAATAGTGCTGATTGTAAAGTAAACTCTTTAAACTGTAATTAAAACCATTATAAATGTAGTCGATGGTGAGAACATTTTGTATAGTAATGTATAAGAAAATATAAATAATTAACAGTGGAAAATAAGGTACTTTAAAAATTATTCTATTGCTACTTATTAATGGAATCTGTTAATGATCATATTTATTGTTAAGAACAATTTATAAGATAAGCTCATCAACAATATAGCTATACAGAGTCATTGAAAAAGGTGTCCGGGTCTTCATAGTAAGCTATCTATGGAAATATTGAATAATATATCATCGTAATTGAAATAATTGAATTGAATGTATATATAATAAAACTTGCAGTTTTGCCACACCGCTTACCACACAACTCACTTAGTTTAGATCAGTCAATTATTTCTGAAGATATTTAATATGGTATCCCCGACATCTCTTTCGATCTCTCTGTATATTAACCACCATAATAAATGTGAAAAAAGGTGTAGAAACTATATATAGGCTCGCCTTCACAGATTATTTTTACTAAAATGATGTACTCAAAGGACTATCTCTTCTGTTTCCATTAATTGCATCTTATGGACAAATATTTACTCAAATTTAACTAATTTGGATGAATATGTACCTTTTGTTCACTCTGAAAGATAGAAAATCTTACCTTGCATGTTTTCACTACAGTATAAATTATAAGATCATCCATCAAGGGAAGATTGTTACCTTTTAGGATAAACAGAGTGTACCCTTCGTGTACTCTGAGAAGTAGCAAGATTACTTTGCATGGTTCCACTATGACGCAGCTTTTAAGATGACCAATTGACCACAGTGAAATTCGTTAAAGTAAGTTTTCTACCTTTCAGTGTGAACGGAGTAAGTGCAATACATATTATGTTAAGTATTTAAACTAACTTTATAAGATCAATTAAGTTTAATATATATAGGGTTTTTACATTTACTCGTATGATTAAAGGATTCTGCCAATATCTATATTCAATCAATAAAAAAAGGAATATTTATTAATTGATATAGCTAAACAATATAACGCCAATCTAAAACAAATTGGTTATCCTTAATTAGAGCATAGAAAGTGTGTAAGCACTCATATTATAGCTTAATTACATATTCACTGGAGGTATGTTAATTCTGACTATTACATATATTATATAATTATTAATAACTGCTTGCAAAATGTAATAGAGTTAAGACATAATTTGTGGACACAGATAATAATGGTGAATACATTATGCCTTAATACAGAGAGATGAACACTATTATGGGATGACCGAGATTCCAATGACATTTTGTTAAGAAGCAAAGAAAAATTGTAATTACATAACAAGTGTAAGAGTTATGGAAATATAGTATTAACACAAGCCGAATCCACTATAGATAGTAGCATCCACGATAAGTATTTAATCCCATATAACATACACATTGTAGATTGTGAGATAAATGGTAAACAATTCCGTTAAGCTTGTTTAAGTTAAGAATTACCTCTAAAATAAGTAATTAATCATGTCCAAGATTTACACTTCACTAGTCATAAAAATAAAGTGGTCAAAACCCACGAATATAATGGAGGCAATATTTGCAATATAGCTGTCACATTAATTTTTTTAGCTTATGCTTGATTGATTGTGAGAGAAAAATTATCTTAGTTTGTATATTATTTAAATGCCAATGCGGCAAGTGCCAAATACAAAAATAGAATAATTTTAGAATATGGTGTAGTGTTGCATGTTTAAAAGTATAGGTGTTTTAAAAATCAACTATTGTAAATAGAGTTGATGAATTACAGAATAATGTATACACTACTCCAATGAGAGGATGAGGAATTTTAACTATAAAAACTGATAGTAAGTAGTAAGTAAGTAGTAGATTGGCGAAAGCTATAAGAAAAAGTAATCTGATTTGATATAAGATTTAATTGTTTTTCCTATCGAGGAAGCGGAAATTGTCATAAATATGTTAATTATTATTATAGCTGGCTCAGGTAGTTGGTAAGTACAGGTACCTAGGTATAAAAGTCTGTTCACCGTAGGAATTGTTTTCTGAAAGGCCTTTTTCCCTACCAGAAATCTATTATATAGTAGGATATTGGTAAGAAAAAAGACCTTTCAGAGAGTAATTCATACCGTGAATGGAGTTTAGCTTACTTAACATATTGTAGATAAAACATTATTTATAATACTATACACCAATACATTTTAACGGAGAATAATACAAGAAATGCTATTACAGATTGTACTGTACATACATGTGGCGAACAAAAAACGTATATGGTCTGTGGAAGTGAGTCCAAGTAAGACAGTCAATGTAAGTCAGTCCATTTGAGTGGTCAGACTTAAGAGACTGAACGTCAATATTCTTTGGGCCAGTTTCATAGTCAAACTTAGCACGCCTTAAGTGTGGCTATATAGCAAATACAAGATGTTTACCCTAAATGATTTGTTATTCGAAAAAAATTAAGCACACATTGAAAAACTCATGTTGGCTATATGTTTTAAAGAAGTGAATAAACAATAAAATGATATTAATCACTTAGGGCCAATTTCATAGTTAGACCTAATCACGCCTCAATTGCGGTGATACAACAAATACAGGACGACATCTACCTATAACAGAATGGGATGGGCCAGTTTAATATCCGAAACTGGCCCATTTCATTCGAGTTTAGTTAGGTGTCGTCTTGTATTTCGTATCAAGCCACACTTGAGGTGCACTAAGTCTGACCATGAAGCTGCCAGTTTGTCGTGTATAATCCTAATTTCATGTTTTGAATAAGCTGTGTAGTCTCTTTTTATAAGGGGTTTATATTTAATTGAGTCCTTACTTTAGTAAATAGTTTATCTCTCAACTACAAGGATACAACAAGACAAAAAAACCTCCTGAACACGAGTTCAATAAATTTGTTTGCCTTAGCTATAAAAGTTATTTCCACTTATCTATAGCAATTATTTTTCTCTTGCTCAAAGTCATTCATTTATTACTATTTGAGGCCAAGTACATAAGGGAATGTGTAGATTTTGGCTACTTGACCTTTTCTGCAGTCACGTAATCTTAAGGTGCTTATGCTGCCAGATTCACAAATTATTTATGCATGTTGTTACATATTACGAGTATTATATAAAAGTGATTTTAATGGATATCACACTTGCTCATGTCCTGATTTATGTGTGTGTCCAAGTGTTATTTTCAAATTAAGTTAAGTAATCTACATCGGTGGTCACATGGTCTAATGCATAACTCTATTGCTAGATTAGTTTTCCGGTGACGGGTAGGTCGTGTTTCACATCCTGTCGGGTGTACTGAGGGTCGGTCATTTTTCCTAAATGGTGTCGCCCTCTCCCTTCGCCCTTACAGCTCTATAATTTCACCTTCCTCATCTTTATTCCACTAGCGTAGTAAATATATGCATATAATCAGAATGGGCACAAAGACGCGGTGAAAAAATAAATAAAATAAATTGAACAGGTTAATTGTACAATCGTAGCTAATATTAATCAGAGCTTAGTCCTAGAATGTCTGAAGTATTTTAGTAACATCAACCCCAAAGGTGAAATAAAAATCTCCACAAAATACGTTTTCTTTTGCATAATTTATATAAAAGTATTGTGATTAAGATAAAACTATGACTTTTAAAAAATAAAATAGAGCAATATTAAAATATTTATTTTTATTAAGAACACTTTTACCTAAAACAATCTAATAAATAAGCAGATGCAAGTTAAAAATATTGCCATAAATATACAAAATGTTATTTTGTATGATGCTCAATTTTTTGTAAACTAGGTGTGAAAAATTCTTTTTGAAATAGGTTTTCAAAAAAAGTTTTTTTTAATGTATTTTTACTATATTTACTTATGTGGAATTAAATCTTTTCTCAGAAAAAAAATACATCTTTTCACAAAGAAGCTCTCTTTGTTAACTATAAAAAAAATATAAAGAGTTAAACGACTTTAATTTAATTTTTGATACTTAGAGAGCACATGAATTTAAATGTTCAAATAGATACAATTTGGTTGAATGTTGCTACAATATGTGCCCATAAAGGATTTGTTCAACTATTATGATTGATAAAAACATATTAAAATCCAAATTTGTGGACAAATGGATTAACATAAAGTGATCTGGAGTTTGGGTCTTGATCCCAGCTGGGTACATTTAGAGTATTTTTCCTCAATTATATTCCACTCTCACCATACGCAAATATCTACTCGTATAGTCTTCCTTCAAACTCTTTCTCATTCCTACCCCATTAGTTTATTTAAAAGTATGGATATCCCAGAGGGTATTGTCAACTTTTGCCATATTTTATTAACGCCACTAAATTCAGAACACCCGTGCAAACAAAAATAATAACACTTCTCTCGTAAAATAAATCCACATTTCTTTAAACCTTAGATAATGTTTGAACATGTGATCTACTCAACTTAATAGAAATAAAGTATATTCCGACTGACTGGATTGGTAATTATAGTGTAAACATTTGTAAATTATTTCAAAACAAATTTTAGGGAATGTAAAGGAAAGACGGGGCAAATTTCTGACTTTCTTCAACCACCATTTGGTAACACGATTTATAAATATGTCATTAAACTTCAAATAACCAAGCTGATGGGGACTGGTGTTTATGATGATTATCTATATTTTTATATTGTATGAGATTACTTGACTTGAATCGGTTAGTTAAACAATCATTTAAAATTGTTTTAAACTTGGGTTTTGAATACAGTTTGGAAATATTGGTGAGTGGGAGTGGGAGATAGTATAATCCCCTCCCCCAAATATAAGTGGTGGGGCTTGATCACCCAAACCCCCCCTCCCCCCGCCCCAGACCTCCTCGTACTTGGTGGTCATATGAAATATACTAATACTTATACTAATGGGCTGATGTTCCTTGTTAAGAAATCAAATACTTCTTCCAAACATCTAATCATACAAATCATTAATATGGATTATGAAAATTCAATATCTGGCAGAGATGGCCTACCATTATCAAGATTGACGTGTGTGCTCTCCTCCAACTCGATAAGTAGGGATTCAGTGTGAATATCAATAAGGTTCACTGGTAAGAGGAGGGGCTCTCAAACTGAGATTTTATGTTTTTACTCTGTTTTCTCATCCTCTCTCTAGAGAGATCGTGTCAATTTTCTTTCAACTCCTTTGTTTAATCAGAAGTCCAATATAAGCTCTGAATAGCCTGAAAATGCTAGTAGAATGAATATACCACCATAATAGTGCTTCGTGTGAAAAGTTCCTAAAGTAGGTGTTGGTATTGAAGGAAGATTAATCACAATGATGTCTCTAGACCAGTCACTATTGAGAATATGAACACAACATATAATTATTCAATTTTGAAGCAGTCTTTTGAATATATCTTGACATAGTTTTCGTGATCTATTAATTGATAGGCTCATGGAATGAAGAATTAAGAGTAACATTATTGTTTTATGAACATTTCTATCATACAGGAACTCAACGTAAATCATTTTTGTAAATATTTATTCACTATTTACTTATTATTAGTAGACTAATATTATTATTTAGAGTATTTAATGTGCACTTTTCTAACTGACTCATTATATCAGTTCATGGCTAATAAATTAACTTAGGCCTAATTCTAAAATAGACACAGCATCCAGTCCCCAAGTCGTTAATTCCTCACTGTGAAAGAGGAAACCCCAAATTCACTAATTATATTTTTCTGGGCCATGCTTAGGTGTAGGGCTATTTATTTATTATATTCATTTAATGAAATATACTATTTTTATTTAATCATTCTTTCATTGTTTTTACTTGTTTTTCATATTTTATAATAAAGCACTTGAAAATAAATTAAAAGAGCTAATAAACATGTACTCATTTATATATAGACATGACCCCTAACTGACATAAGGCTTTTATTTCACGTAGCGTTTAACCTATTTTAAGAAAGATCTTTTGAAACCAACAAAATCCAATAAACAGTTCCAACATAAATGCAGCGTGGGCTTGCATTTCAAAGAGTTGAGTCCCTTAGCTAGCGCAGCTGAGACTATTAACCGACTTGACTCAAACAAATGGCTCACAGCCAAAAATTTATAAATTAAAGGTATCTACAAAGCATTACAAATATGGAACAGTAAATGTTCTTGAGTGGATTACATAAAACATTTATTGGTTTTCGTCAAAATTAATAGCCCAGAACACCGCCTGTTTAACAACTTGGAGCTATTATTGGCGACATACTGGATCACAAACAACGAATCAAGATGGATATACAGCCAGGAACATTGCTTGTATAACAACTTGGAGCCATTATGGTGACGTACTGAGTCACAAATAAAGAAGCCAGGGCCTTAGCTTTGTCAAAATTACAAAGGGGTTTGGAGAAGAAAGGCAGGGGGGACGGAGGGGCACAGATCTCTAACTTCAACAACCAAAGGAGTAAATACTTTAATTTCTATAAATTTGTTTAACATTTATAAACTTACATAGTGTTTCTTCCCTCAGAGTTAAAAAATGTAAATTGAGCACTTTTTAATTAATGGCGTTAGTGGTGGCATAGGTATGATTGGTGAGGGGCACTGCCTCATGAAAATAGTTTACCCTCCTAGAATAGATCTGCCACCATCTAAATTTATTTCACTACGCCCTTGTATTTTCGAATATGATATTATTTAAAACCAATCAAATAGCTTCTAAAGGCATCAAATTAAAAATAATATCAGGCGAGGACAGTTCGAAAGATCTTATAGGGGCATCAACATTTTTAAAAAATCAGATGAAAAAAACCACTCGATGTATTTTATTGGGTAGTAAAATTTCCAAAATAAATCCAGGCGAATGCCTCTCCAATAGCTTTTGCCATGGGAGGGCCCCCGGAATACTCTAGGCCTCAAAACCCCTTTTTTGTTAGTAACCCCCACCCCATTTTCCCAAAAAGGTTCCGCCGCCATTGACCTGAAAAGGATAGTTCTAGATATAATTTATTTTTTCTCTAATAAAGCTGGGGATTTAAAAATGCGTGCTTGGAGAAAAGGTTGAGCTTCTCTTGCCCACAAAGTCCAAAATTGTACACTTTTCAAATAAGTATATTTCCAACATCACCAAATGTATTGAAATCTTTGAATCTTATATATATGATACACAGAGTGGTTTGACTTTGGTAGGATTTTTATGGCTATAACTTTCCTCTACAGTAATGTTTTATGTATAAATGATATGAAGGTGAGTAACTTGTCTAGGAATTGCTTCAAAAATACGAATGATATTGATTTTTTCTCATTTTGACAAACGTATTTATTAAATAAATATATTTATATTGTCCATTTATAATACTGTTAACATAATAATGATTTTTAAATATTTAATTCACAGTATTTTAAATAAAACTTAATGAGACAGTTTTTCCTATTAAAGTGTAGAATTATCTAGAAAGTTTTCCTGATTAAATAACATTGTTACTTATCAGTCAGAATAATGTGAATTAATAAAATATAAATTTTTATGCTCTTAAATTTGTATTTCAGTGATATATATTTGTATACTAGTAGACAAATCTGCCCAGAGAACAGTGTTGTATTAGGATTACCAACAATCTTAATTTATTTGAAATAATCTTGCTTCTTTTAAAATGCTCTACCTTTAAATAGGACACCTAAATGTGCTTATTTTGTAGTTAATATTTTGTTCACATAAAAATAAAAACCCTTCACCAAAATATGTTCACATAAAAATAAAAACCTTTCACCAAAATATAGTAAAGAATTATGATTGAATTAAATGAAAATACATAGCCTAGACAGTATTTGTAAGGTTAAAAGGATAATACCTTTGACACAGATAATAAAAAAATTAACAAAATTCCAAAGTTAATTTGAAAAGAAGGAAATGGTTGTTCAAAATTTATCTTGGGACAATCTTTATTCACCCTAGTGAATTTTAAAAGAAATGAACATTTAATAATAAACTTTACCTGCCTCAGTGGCCGCAAAATCCAAGGTGATAATTTCGCAAGAGGTTTTACTGACTATGACAGGGAGCTTGGGGTTCAAATCCCAGTCAGGTGTACTAAGGATGGTTTTTCCAAAATGGGTTTCCCCTCTCCATTAAAGAAAATGCTAGGACACTTCCTATAAATTCAACCTTCCTCATTCCTAAATCATTAACGTAATTAGTACATAAAATGCATAATACCTGAACAGGTAGTAAGAATCGGTGCTAATTATAATATTAATAATAATATAATAATAATAATAATAATAATAATAATAATAATAATACACATTATTGCTGTAGTTTTAATAAATTATTTGGATTTGTTCAACCAGCCGTTAAACATTGTCATTTTATATTTGATTATATTGTATGCACGGTTAGTAAAAAACACTTAGTGTTTAATCAATCCTAGTTAATAATTCCATTGAGTTTACTCCTACAAAATCTATAAAGTCAAAGGAAAACCCTTTAACAGGGAAATGAAAAATGAAATCAAACAAGGTCTAGAAAACTAGTGAAATTTTCAAGTATTTTTTCAATAATCTTAGAATTAAAAGGCATAAAAATATTAACCTGTGTAAACTATTACTTGTATCCCTAATTCATACTTTTTTGGATCTTTGTTTTAAGAATTTAATAGAAAACTGTGAAAATGCTGAGATATTTAACTATAGCTTTTTGTATAAAATACTGGTAAAGTACTTTTTTTTTCCTAACCATGTGAAGTAAAGGAATTTAAAAATAAACACCTGTAAAGTGCATTAACCTTGTTTGAATTTAATAAAAAAATATTAATTTTTAGCAAACGTCAGCTGAGTTTAAAATATAAACAACCTTTACGATTGAGAGGCTAGTTTAAAGTTAAATGACGTGATAATATAGATCCAATGTTTTGTATTGGTATTATTTTTAGTATTAGGTTTATTACCAACCTTAGTATCTGACAATTAACAAGAGTTTTAAAAATTATATTCATGTATAAAGTCATATGATTGTCTGATCTCTGATAGAATGAGTGTTAGTGGAACCGGGGGACATTTGGAAGGGTTAATAGAAGGTGCATTTCTACATTTTAAAATACCATCCTCCCCCACGTCTGGAAAAAATTTGTCCCTAACTAGAGTCATTTCATTCCCCTTTGATACTCTAAAATATGAAGCTAAAATATATCCATGCACCAAAAATATATTTTATATACGATAAATGTTGTAAGTATGATTAAAATGGTCATATTTGTCTTAAAACTATAAAAAGGTGAGGGTGGGTACGGAACATGATCATTTCTTAACCTCTTTATTTTCAACGACCGCCAATCAGTCGTTGAGTGACTCTGAATCAATTAATCACGTGATAACAATAAATCTTGAAAAGTTTTCTTGCACCTCACTAATAACTGTCTTTTAACGTCAAATTTTGAGAATTGTGTAGTTATCTTAAAAATTTCAAACTAATTTCCTATTTGTATTATATAGACTTTCTTAAATTAAATATAAAAATTATATATACTTATGTTTTACACACTCTGCTTACAGTATCCTTAAAACATTTTCGATTGCCCAGGCAGACACACACAGAAATGCAAGAAATAACTATAGCTATTTCGCTGTGTGTGGGAGAAGGACACGCTGAAAACTAATTACGATTAAAAACAAACTCCAAATAACTTTTATAGGCATCCAATTAAAAAAAAATACAAGTGAGGGTCAATTAAAGAGGCATCTGATAAAAAAAGGGCCAAATAAAAACTAATTTAAATAGCTTCTAAGTTCATCCAATTTTTAAAAATTAGCCTTCTCAAAATAGCTTATAGTGGTTTCTAATTTAAAAAAAATTAAAGCAAGAACCAATCCAAATAAATTCTAAGTGCATCCAATTTTCAAATGTTTTCTGATAGAGCCTACTCCAAATAGCCTATAGAGTCATCCAGGGTTTAAAATTGTACCGAGGAAGAACCACTGGATCACCCTCAAAGTTGAGCGTTCCTACTTACAAAGAGCGTCCAGGGCCCCTGGGCTCAAATCCCAAGTAGATGAAACAAGATGGATATTGACAAATATTATATCAAGGTGGATTTTTCATCGTTTCTATTCACTAATGTGGACACATTTTGTTTAAAGTTCCTTTCTGATACCTAACACTTAGTTTAAATGATTAATTACCCTTGTGATGAATGTTACATTAAAAAAAAAAAGTTCATAGTTCGTGCTTGTTTCCACTATGGTGCAGCTTATAAGATAAGGCCATAGTGGAGCCCATCAATCTAAGTTGTAGGCATTAGGCGTAAGCACAATGCACACTTCATTTACCTTAAATGCGGCAAGCTTGACCTGCACATTTACCCTATAGTATAGCGTATCTTTTAAGATAAAAAGCCATATTGTAATCTGCCAAGGAGAAACGTCTACCTTTCAGGGTGAACGGAATTTACACTAGGTTTGAAACTTAGCCAGGAATATTTGAGGGATGTTGTTTAGACATCGTGATTTTCCATTGGAGTTTTCCCATCCTCTTTAAAATTGAGGTTGAACAAATCTTATTATATTTCCCTTTATACTTTGTGTCATACTTACAAGCAAGTCATTTAGTTTCCTTGAAATATCTCAAGATTTTAATTTCCAGAACTACAATAGTTTTTAACTGCCTAAGCCACTTGTGAAAATTAATTTGGATATATATCATGTCTATAGTGATTTGTATTACATACAATAGTCCTTGTTCACATTAAAAACTTGTCATGTTTATCATTAACATATTAATAATAACCAGCCCCAAACATGAAAACATCATAATATCACCACTGTAAACCAAGATAAATCTAAACTCATGTACATTTATTTTAATAAATTTGCCTTTAATGGACAGCCTTTTTTTAAACTATTGAATAAAAACTCATTTGTACTGACATAAAAATATTTTATTTATGAAAGAAGCTCAGTATTTTGTACTTTGTGAATGACAGTAATGATGTTATGAAATTGCAGGCATCTTTGAATAAGATAGTAAATGGATGTCAGCAAATAAATAAATATGTTCACTTTGGCACAATGTAGGCCTATTATAATGTTTTATACTAGTATTGTAAATTTTCGTCAAAGTTTGATTTTGAAAAATATTTCTGTACTTCCCATTGTTCTGGTTCTATAAATTATATATTTGTATGGAGAGAGTGACACCTTTGTGAGAAGTATGATCAATTTGGAAATAGCAACCCAATCTGCAAGCGATAAGCACAGCGTAGTGCCAGTGACCTGGTAGTTAGTACCTCATCCGAATTAATTATAGAAAAAGAACGCAGTTTATGGAAACATTCCGTTCCACCACTTAACCCTCCCTCAATAATCTCTGTTTTATTACGAAAATTTAAAATCTACGTCTTGAGCAGTTCATAAATTACGAAAGTAATTATTTTTATATGATTTATATAATTATATCCGTAATAGTATCATTCTTGATATTATTGTTATCATTTTGTAAGAAATATATATTCCTGATTTAAAATGGAAATAGGTTTGCCCTGTCCCCCTCTCCAAATAACTAAGAGCTAGCAAGCCTAGTCAATCCAGAGATGTTCATATGTGTAAATGTAATACCTCCTTAAACACGACAACCTGGTTCAATCTCTGAAGAGAACTAATGTAGTCAAGTTATTGTCAAGAAGTTTGGATGTCACTTGACACAGACACCAACTCATTCCGTACCGGGATTAGTTTGTAAAACATATGCTGACAACATTACTTTGTTCTATTTACCCACACACTAAATTCCATAAACAGAATAAAAATAAATAGATTAAAAAGGAAAATTTTAGAATATGAATATTGAATTCTTTTTATCATCATTTCTCACTACCTGTTCAGGCTATACGCATGTTTGATAATTAATCTAATGAGGAATGTATGAGGAAGGAAGCATTTTAGAGGTAATCTACCAAGATTTGCGGGGAAGGAGAGTGGGAAAATTTTTGAAAAATCACTCTTAGTAGACCTGAGAAGGATTCGAACCTCGATCTCTCCGTCTTCAATAGGCCAGTCTAGCATGAGAGTGACACCTTAGACCATTCCGCCAAACACTTCCAAAATATTTATATATTTAATTACGGAATAAACTTGGTTTATATTTAATATATTGTAGGAAATTAATTTAAAATATTTTAGTTGTTTCTTAGAAAAAAATTGAGCTACATTCATTTGACAAGCTCATAAAAATGAAGTGAATCCTTCTATTTTGGTATTGATTAAATATATTCTGAAGGTGACAAAATACTAAGACAGAAATATTGATGAACAATTTTTAATGTTAAACTAAATAGAATGTTCCAAATAAATTGATGTAAAAAGGAGGGAATTAGTAGGAACCAAGGAGAACAGGACCTTTCTTTTCCACAGAGAGAAATGCAAACGTAGATTTTATTACGAATGGACATTTGGAGCACTGCTTAGAAGATACAAACATACTTTATGTTATCAACATTGATATCATTTTACTATTTCATTTGTGTTATTTTGTAGCTATTGATAGTATTTATCAAAAGAGACAGCTTCAGATCACATGACTTGACTTATGAACACTTGAAAGTAGATCTAGCTCTAATTTATGGCCGTTCATAAGAAAATTGGGATAGAGTATATACATATTTAGTTGTTGGCTAAGTACTGTACTTATTTTCTTGTTAAATATTTAATATTATTAAATTAAACTATTTAAACCATCAATGTTGACCCATCATTAATTCCTACAAAAAAAATCAAATAATATATAATTTTTTACGCTTTCAAACAGTATCATCTAGAATATTTTATTAGATGATAAGAAATTCAACATGAAAATAGCATTTAAAATGTTTTCAATTTACTTCAGCCCAAACGGTTTTTTTCACCAAATTGGTACATAGCCAGAATCTTTGTTATATCATCATAACTTTGATACCCGCTAAAAATAGCACGTTTAAAATGGTTGCCAATTCATAATATGAGCGTATTATTTCAATTTAATGTCTTTTAAAATGTAAGTATAATTTATAATGTGTATCAATATGAATCTCCTTTGGGGAATATCATTGGTGGACGGTGGTGTAAGTATAACTTGTGTTTCCTGATTTTTTGGGACAAACATGCTTACGTGAGGAGTTCAAAAATAGACTGTCTGCAAAGACAAAACAACAAGAAGAAGTGAGTCATAACCAGACCTTACATACTTGGCAAGGCTTCATAATATAAATAACCACCCATCTTCAGATCTCTCTACTTCCCGCTAGGAGCGTGCCAAAGCACTTTGTAGCCGGCGAGTTATACCGGTTAAGATTCGGATGGACACCTACTATATAAGAACGATAAAGTTGTGCCCACCATTGCTTAAAAAATATGCATAGTAACAA
>CABFWB010008434.1:0-18028 GCA_902151455.1 Timema bartmani
ATTCAACACTGGTTAAGTGGAAGAGAAGGCTAACGCCTTAACTTCGCCAGATAAATAAAGGCTATTATTATTATTATTATATTATTATTTAATGTAAATATTAAAATTAAACTTTAATAATATTAGTGGGCAGATTTATTTATAATAACCTATGATTATTGATAGTAAATAATAAATTCAAAGGTGATTTATTATTTAAATTCTTCACATTCATTTATATTTCACATTAAGTTGTCAAAAAGATGTGATGTAACATCATTGTGAATTGAAATTAACAATAATCTACTAAATATATTAAAAAGCATTTATTAAATCTTTAGGAATGTCTCAATAAATTAAGTTAAAGTTATACTATGGAAAAATTTGTAAGTAAAATATTAAAAAAGTTAAAAAAGTTAATATAAAAAACAAAGTTGAAGCTATTATAAACCATGATATTATTCTGGAAAAATATGAGAACAATAAACAATATGATGGCTGAAAATAATAAAATGATCAATAAAATTAAACAATAATAAATAATGAATAATTAGATAAGATCATAAAAAAATTATGAAATCAAAACTTTTTAAAGATGAGAAGCTTACAAACTAATTACATTTTAAAAATGGTTATTTAAGATTAGATTATGTATTATCTGCTCTACAGGTATTTCCTTTCTATTTAGGTTTGTACATCAATATCATATGTTTCTATGTGTTGATCATTGACAAGTGTGAAGGTAACTCAAATCTGCTAAATATTTTTTTGATAAATGTAGGCATTCAGGTGATCAAGTGTTTTGTTCATCAACCCCAACTACCAACCTCACAAAGAGAAATACACAAGAGATTGAAGTTGACCTCCTTCAAACTTTGTATTTGTTTTAGTTTGAAGGAGAGACCTATCAGCCCTACAAATTCTGGTGTGATTGGTCTACAATCCCAAGCTCCGGGCAGTGTATCCATGACTTCGTTGCCCAGCCCACAAACTAATTTGGGCAGTCCTATGAGTGTAGTAGCTGGTGTAGGCCCCACACAGACACCACAAGGCCCTACTCCTCAAGTGTCTGCAGGAGCAGTCTATAGACCCAACCAGAACCAGGTCATTTTCATATTGTGTATTTATTGGGAAAAAAATTATATATTATTTAATTACTTACATTAAATATATTTGTAAATTTAGAAAAGCAATTCATTTGAAAATGCTAGGTTTGTCTTTTATGCATCCAAATTAATTGCTTTCAATCGGCTAAAAATATCGATGTTAATTGTTTTGGATCTCTCTTGACTAATTTTTTTTTGTCCAAGCCAGCAGTTTTCAATCAATCATTGATAGTTATCTTTGTTAGTATAAAAAATCAATTTCTGTTAGTACAGTACAGTCAACCTGACCTTTTTTTATATTCTCATCTATGATAAAATGTCAATGGCAGTAAATTAAAGTGTGAACTGCTCTTTCTTTCAATGTAACAGTGATATTGTGTTCATTCACTCTAAATGTTTCTATCCACCTTTCCCATATCTTCTTCCAAATATATACCTAAGAACATATAATGTTTGACGAATGCTATGCAATATTAACTATTGTGTCCACTTTGACTTGGCTTCAAAACTAATATAAGCCTCAACCTTGCTTCGAACCTGAATAGTTAGTAAGACACGGTGCAACAAACATAACAATAGTACATTTTCTGTCCTATAACTGAACATACTGGTATAACTCTATTGTAAGCTGTGCAGCTGTTTGCTTCTGATAACTAAGGGGTACAAATACTAGCCCTTTCTAGGTTTGGTGTGAAATATTAGCTAATTATAAGAAGAAGAAAGAGATCTCTTTAGCCTTCAAGTGAGCAATAGCGACCGAGCGGCGATGATAATGTCAACATTTGCAGATAGAGGGTGTCATGTGGTCAGCACAACAAACCCTTTAATCTCAGTTTTCTAGACCCGGACCACTACTTATTTATTCAAATAGTTCCTCATTTGTCCTCATGAGGTGTTCTGGAAGTGCTGGTGATTGAACCTGAGACCTTTGTATCTGTAGCCTGGAACTCTTAATTATAAGTTATACAAAAATAGTATCAAACAAAAGCTATTTATAATTAAATTTCCCAAATTTTGTCTGAAAAGTATCTGATATATGCTTGTGTAAAGTGTACTATGGAGTTAAAGTATCACCTTAAAATGAAATTAATTTTTCTCCGTGTAAATAGTTCAGAATTTCTTCATAATGATGCAAAATATTGAATTTTTTTAACTGAATAGTGTAAGAAATGTGGAACTATAGCGATGTTTACAAATTACAAAAACAACCTTATCACAACTAATGAACGCCAGCCACAAGCATTGAGCTTTGCACAAATCACACATAATAAAGCGTCTGTAGTCATAATGTTTAGTGAGGAAATGGCACACAAGTCCGACTTTAGCACTTGTTTCAAATCATCTATCTTAACAAATAGTTGCTCACATTCAACAATTACAACATTTCAACACACCCATTAAAGTTATATAAGTTGTAAAGGTGTTAGCGCTTTCATAAAATAAGAGTGACAAATTTTAGCTGTTGTATTATGATACTTATAGTCCTAACCTTTGGCTATATTCTTTTTAAAATTATTAGTTTTTTTAATAGTCTATTTACTAGCAAAGTATAGTTTTTTTTACCTAATATTATATATATTTTTAATAAAATAAAAGACTTAACATCTTTACAACAATAAATTCTACTTAAATTTATAATAGAAATATTTGAGTCCTACATTATATTTCTAAAACGTTTTCATTTACTGACATCGTTGTTAAAATGCAAGATAAGTCAACTTTATAGCAAATAAATCCTTTCTAAATATTATGATGATGATAAATTATTTTAATACATCATTTAAAAAAATTAAAAATACCTCAAATATACATCTTAGTTTCAAGTTTATGGTTAGAACTAAATAACATAGAATATTAGAGTACAGATGAAATAAAATAACAGAAAATATGTTGATTTAGTTTGAAAATACACTACACGTAAGAACGGAGTTAAACCTTCTTTAAAACCTCACACCCATTTGAAGCACTTGTGTTTATAATGTTGTAACTCATAATCCTAGTGTGCTATGTTAAGCCAATTTTTTTTTTATAAAAGCCTAGCTCAAAATATTTCCACAATTTGTGCATTATTGTTTAGGTTCAACCAATAATGATGCCTCAACAACAACAACAACAGCAACAGCAGCAACAACAACAGCAGCAACAACAACAACAACAAATGATGAATAACATATCTCGTGTTGGGCCCCCATACAACCAACAGAATCCTCCCGGATACCCAACAGGACCAGGAATAAGTAGGCAACCTGCACGATGGGCCATGTTACCTCCACAGCCACGAGCGCCATACATACCCATACAGCCTGGTACTCAGAACAATCCTACACAAGGCAGTGCACTCATAGCGCAGCTGACACAGCCTCCAGCGCAATCTATCAATCCTGTGGTTCTCAACCAGTATACACAAAGGCTTGATAGTACGTATTCATATATCTGTATACTCTCTAATGACTAGTACTAACCTGCCTCCGTGGTTGCGTGCTCTAACACGTCGATGATGAGAAATCGAGATTTGAATCTTGGTCAGGTGTACTGAGGGTGGTTTTTTCCAAAATGGTTTTCTACTCTCCTTCCATGCAAATGCGGGCACACTTCCTTTAAATATAACCTCCCTAATCCCTAAAACCATTAGAGTAATTAGTACATAAGCGTACAACCCGAATGAGTAGTAAGACGCGGTGCTAAAAAAACAAACTAGTATTAATAATAGGTAAAAATTAATGGGAAATAGCTGTATTTAATAAACACTGAAAGAAAGATGGAAGGGCAAAGCATATTTCAAAAATGTACAATTAAAACACAACAAAACACGTCACATACTTTTTAGGCCCCTCCTTCAACACAAGAGAGTAACACATGTATTAAACTATGGCAAGATAATTGTTGCTTGGATTATACAAGTTTAAACCTCTAGCCATTGTCCAGTCAGTGATTTACTCTCTTCTGCTTAACAAGGGCATGACGTGTTTTGTTGAGTTTTAAGTGGGAATTTCGAGGCCTACATTTTTCTATCCTTCTCTCATTAATGATAGCAATACTAGTAAATGAACTAGAAATTTATCTATTAAATTTTGGATATTTAAGTTGCCTCACAATTTGTTATTTCTGATTTTAAAAATTATCAAATTGTAGGTAAATAGT
The DNA here is from genome assembly GCA_902151455.1 of Timema bartmani. Classification (NCBI taxonomy): domain Eukaryota; kingdom Metazoa; phylum Arthropoda; class Insecta; order Phasmatodea; family Timematidae; genus Timema; species Timema bartmani. Next base: position 4,227 of record CABFWB010008434.1, read on the forward strand.
TTTAAAATATTAACTAGTTAGCGCTCTTTTTGCATAATTTGTATACTATTTTACTCATTATAGTTTAATAATAATAATAATAATAATAATAATAATAATAATAATAATAATCATCATCATCATATAATTGTTCCAGCGGTGCTAGGTACAGTGTTAGTGAGCCTCCTCCATTCTGCACGGTTTCTCTCCAATTCTTGTTTCTCATTGCCTCTTCACTGATGATCTGATTGGTCCACTGCTTCTTGTTCTATTAGTAGCCTCCTCTTCCAGCCACCTGTCCTGTTTACATTCTTTGTACGCGGCCAAACCACTTCATACGCAATTTTGAATTTTTTTTCTAACATAGCCTTCTTTATGTTTAATCTTGCTCTGACATCTTCATTTTGGGTTTTGTCTCGTCTTGTTGTCTGGGTCATTGTTCGTAAAAACTTCATTTCCGCCACCTGCACACAGGTCTCGATGCTGTTTGTGACTAAAGGGGTGAAGTAACTCTGGAAGAGTGTGTGTTTGGGATTCAGGGGGACTTCCTTGTCCCAGAGCAGCTCTCTCACTTGATGGAAGAAATGGGATTCTCTCAGTGTATGGTTTGTGACTCCAGGACGGGTTCTGGTGTCCGACAGTACAACACTGCCGAGGTACTGGAACTGCTCCACTTCTTCCAGCCTGTTGACCAATATGACCAATGTCTTGCACTTAATGATTTTAAGGCTAAAGTTCTTGAATTCAACATTCCTTAGATCTAGTCTATCGTGTAATTCACCTTCCGTGTTTCCCCAAATTACTTTTGTCACCTGCAAACGCGACCGCTGACAATACTTTGTCCTCACCTCTCCCTTTGACTTCCTTCCGTATTTTATCCATTACATTTATGAATAACACTGCCTTGTTGGACTCCACTATCATATGCCTTTTCAATATCTAAAATACCAGTACAAAATGTTCATTTGTTTCCCATTTCTTTTCCAACAACATTTGTAATGTGAATATTAAATCATTGTGGCTCTATTTCCTCGAAAGCCACATTGTTATTCTTATAATTGTGGTTCTATTACTCTTCTCAACAATTATTTCTAGTATTTTAAAACCATGAGCTAATATAATAAGGTAATTCTGCTTTAGTTTGTACATTTCTTTTACTGCTCTTCTTATGCAAAGGCACAATAACTGCTTCTTCATTTTTCCACAGTGCATTCAACACATTATATAGCCATGTCAGTCTTTGTATTCCTGCTGCTTTGATCACGTCGATGCTGAGCCTGTCCCACATCTTCTCTACTTCTAGCCAAGTTAAAAGTGGTTCTTCCCTGTTTCTTGATACTTTTGTCGTCCTCAGGTTGGTCAACTCCATCTTCCTCTCCATTGTACAGTTTATAAAAGTATAAGTTCATTTCTGTCCACACTTCTTTTATATCTTGTGTTAATGCTTATTCCTTCACTGTCTCCCCTCATTTTATTATTTAGAACCTTGTAAAGTAATTTTTTGTTTCCCCTCGCATCCTCCTTTAACTTATCTTTGAACTCTGTCTAGCTTTTATCTTTCTCTACCTTAATAGTTCTTTTTACCTTGTGTTTCAACTGTCTGTATGCTTCTTCTAATTGGGCTAGTTAATCTCTATTTGTTTCCTTCTGTTTCTCTTTGTCCATGTTCCTCTTTTACATATTTCTTTGTTTTATTTCATTTGAGATCGCATCATTCCACCAGCGTGTTTTCTTTTTCTTGGTTCCTGTCCTCCCCGCTGCCTCTTCTGCCGCACCAATTAGTACTTTTAAAAAAAAATATGACCATTCCTCTCCTTTAATTTCACCTCTTGGCAACCTTTCTTTAGTTTGATTCAGGTAACTTTTATTCACGGTCCTCTAATTTCCGAGTTTTAATCTTTGGTTTCCTTTTAGCAGTCACTTTGATCATTTTGACTCATGACTAGTAGTCTGTTCTCCCGGAATGACTCTCACGTCACACACGTGACGACACGCTGCTCTACTTGTAATCATAGTCTTTCTCGGCCCATTCCGGCCGTATCCAGTCACTTTGTGGTTTATTCTTTCTCCAATCCAAGTTGGTTTCTAACGCACATATCCAAAACCATTTCACCTTCAGTATTTATGTTACCAAAACCATGCGGGCGGGCCAGTGACTTCCTAATACCCCGGTCTGTTTGTGCCTACTTGAGCATTTAGGTCTCCCATCACAAGCACGCTAACATTTTAAATGAATCATAATTTTAAATACATTATCGGAACATAGCCAAATTTAATATGCCCAAACAACATTTAGAAAAACCTAACTTGACCTTACAAAAATAAGTTTATTACATTTTATACATATTTTTGTCATTTTAATTTTATTTTAAGGAGCTTGTATAGAGTGGTTATGTATTCCATTTAAAGCTAGTAAGCTGCACACCAAGCTTATCAAAATTAAATTAACCATAAGCATGTTTTCCTAGTTCCAAGTTTTTAGATAGTTTGTTAAATAATTTTTAGCCTCCTTCAGTGGCTGCATAGTCTACACATCCAAAAGACTGGCTGCCGATAACGGGTAGATCAGTGTTCGATCCCGGTCGGGTAACTGAGGGTGATTTTTCCTAAAGGGTTTTCCACGCTACCTCCACACAAATGCAGTTGCACTTCTTCCAAAATTCAACCTTACTTATCCCTAACACATTAGAGTAATTAGTGCATAAGTACCCAAATGGTGTAGGCTAGAAACTGTTCACATAGCTCATATAACAACTACTTCTTGCTTAATCCAAGCTCACTAACTTTCTCCACACTTCCCTATTCATGAAGCGAAGGGAGTATATACAAGGATAGGGAGGTGTGGAGGGATTAAGTAAGGAAATATTAAGTACAGAGTTTTTTTTTAATCTGACAGCTTAGCTCAGTCGATAGCATGTTTGTCTACTGACCTAAGGGTCCCGGGTTCGATTCCCGGCATGGCCGAAAATTTATAATTGGTGAAATTTGGGTTTACCCTTTCATAGTGATAAATTAACGGCCGAGGACTGGATGTTGTGCCTGTCTTAATCTTAAGTTAGATTATAAGGGATATGACAGGCCTAGCAAGCCAGTAGTGGAAAATATTAGGGCTGGGCCAATGCCGATAACTGATCTAATTTATCAGCTGATATTGGCACAATCAACAAAATATAATCGATTTTTTTATCATGAAGAGATTTTATGCTGATAATTCAAAATCTATAGATATATTTTAAATTCTCAATTTATGAAAATATAATTCATTGTTCAAACAAAAGTATTTAAATACAGTTGTACAGCATGTAAACGCATATTATTTAATTCTGCATTAGGTAGGTATTTTATTTTATAATAAACAGCAAAACCAACATTCAAAACAAAATAAACCATTCAATTTATTTACCTTAATACTTATTTCAAATTATGAAATACTTGATAAATATATTAGAGATAAATATTTCCTCAAGTAACAAAGTTAAATACAATCAAAAACAATATTAGGTGGGCCAGTATGGCTATAAGTAACGTAGTTCTAATTGAATACAAGTTGTATACCAACTTAATATGAGATATTACTTACATATTTCAGTATGAGCCGATGCCCGCGCAACCGCACAGAATTTTGCTTTCTATTTAAATAATGTTTGTTTTGGATTTGAGCTATTATTATTTTATACACCCCCCTATTTTTTCCGTTGGCTGAATTAACTAAACTATCTTTTATTCACGCCAGCCCTAACTTATTCACACATCAAAAACAACGAATATGTCCATGATAATGTATCATTATTGCTATTGCATACGCTAGGGGCTATCTGCATAGAACCGCGTTCAGTAATCATGTGTTTTTCTTTTCTTCATGGTGCGTGACGTCAGCTGCATGCCGATTACCCAGCGCTCCAAGATCCACTCGATTGATCGCTCACTGAGCACTCCCCGAGAGTGTTCAAACATAATGTCAGAGTATCAATTTATCGCTTTTGTAAATAGTTGTTTAGTTATTTTGTCATTTAAGTGATAGTTAATATATAGACCATTTAGGGCCTGTCTTATGACTACTGTATAAATATTGCTGTAGGGAGATTAAAGTTATCTACCAGATGAAAGTTATCAGCCACTTTAAAGTTTACACATTTTATGAACTGAATTTATCTGCCAGATCTCTAGGTCCAATATATATTTTTATTTAGAACACGCAAGGTTGGTACTGTTTTTACTGGTGCGCGCATGCGTATAAGCCCTGCTGATAGCGCTACAACCTAGCGAGTGTTGAGAACGCTCAACATTTGTTAAATAATGGCGGCTAAACGAGTGCGAGTAAACAAATGGCATCATGTGGGTGCAGAAGCAAAGATGTCTTGCAAGTACTAATTTCGGTGCCTACCAAAATGTGGTGAATAGTTGGGTACAACGTTTACAAAATTTCATTTATTGTACTTATATTTTGATAATTTATTCTTATATAAATATAACTACTAATAGATTGTCACTTTTTATTAAAGTGTGAATTAAATGTTCTAACTATATATATAATTAGAGCCCAGGCCTGTGCTTACTAAACACGTGAACCAAGAATTTAACCTAAAAACAGATTATGAATGGCGAAACCTCATTAAAAGCAACACGTGACTATGAAAACAACCATTTTAACTTCCAGATAAAAGTTATCAGGTACTTAAACCTCCTGATAAAAATGTGATGGATAAATACATTTTATCTGGCATATAGATGCTATCTGGCAGTCTTAAGACACACTTTTAACTTATCCAACAGATATAAATATTTATCTACCTGATTAATATTTATCCAGGAGTCATAAGAATTGAGAATTAATAAAGAATAATATAACAAACAGCAAAGACGAAACTTTCCACTGCCTCTTAATGATTTTATTTGTAAACTTGGCAATGACGTCATAGCCTAGTTCTTTTGTCTGCTTATTTTAGAAGCAAACTTTGATTATTTTCTTACTGTATGTGTAGGTGGCCTAATTAACTTGAAAACAAAATAGGTATACTCTTAAGATTGTGTTTATTATATTTATTGTGTCATTTCTTGATTTATTTTTCATTTAGGAGCCTAATTGATATTTTAATTTGTTATCTATGACTATGAATGTTCTTGTTTAATATGACTGGGCCAAAATATTTTCTTATGTATGTCTTCGTTTAAAAACAAATTAGGTGTATTCTCCATATGTGTACAATATCATGTTTGTGCTTTTTCTTTAGTTATTTTTGCGTACAACCCGAACGGGTAGTAAGACGCAGTGCTAATAATAATTTAGTTATTTTTTGGTATTGGTATTTTAATTTATTTGTAACTATGTACATTCTTGTGAATTATGACAATACAGAAGGCCTAACAACAAATTTAAATATATCCAACCAACTTTGATGTTTAAAACTTTAATTTTAATTTTTTTCAATAAACCTACTATCATGAAATGTATAAAAGTGGCACATTCAGATAATTTTTGTTTTTGAGTATTAATACTGTACACTTTTGCAATATTGAAAAAAAGGTACTGGCAATATCAGCATATGCAATATCTGCAAAAGGGCTTATCAGCCCAGCCCTATAAAATATATGGCTTGAATAAAAGATGCTGGAAACAGTAATGGATGTGATGAAGTTGTTTTTTGAGCTATATGCACAGTTTCTGGCATCATCGTTAGTGAATGGCATATTTAGGTATGTATATATTTATGTTTTTAAATACAATTATACTTAAGAATAAGAAAATACTTCAAAAGTTGTTCTTACAAACACAACAATAACACACAGACATAAACATTGCTTATTTACATCTATAATTGAGTTTAAAATAAAATCTCATTTTGGGTTTAAAAAAACCCTGCTTTACAAACACACAAAATTTAAAAAAAAATACTTTTTAAATTATGAGAGCTCTATTTAAACAGTCCTTTCAACTATATTGGAAATCTTGGTTCTCTTAATGATAATTGATTTTCCTGATTCTGACCAACCACCCCTAAGAAATGTGATTCTAATCATAGTTGGAACAAATTTTAACTACTATATAAGGCAAGACATTTCTTAATTGTAACTTTTTAGTATTAATTTTTCTTGAAAAATCCGGAAAATAATTTATCCGTCCAAGTTTCAGAAACATTCAATTTCCTGAAGTTTTTCCTGAATTCTGATATTCTGCGCAGGCCAAGTTTATAGTCCTACTTCATTTTATGTGCATGTTTTCTTTAAACTAATAACAATGTAATAATACTTTTTATATGTATTTTTATTTTTTTATGTTAAAAATCCACTATTTCAATTTCTTTTATAAATTTTGTTTTTTAAAAGTTTAACTTGAAATTTGTAAATAGTTAATAGCTTAATATTGATTTTAATCCATAATAGGCTAGAAAGATTTATATCTATAATTTTGCCTACTGTGTCTTAAAATGATAATTAGTTTTTTTGTGAAAGTATCGATCTTTCACGTGATTTTTATTCATAATATTGCCGACCATATTCAAAAATTGTATACGAGTAAGCAATACCAAATCATACCAAGATTTTTACTAACCATTTTATTCAAATTATTTGTAGGTCAAAAACTAACCATTCACACACCTCTAATAATGTTAATATTGTGTTTATCTCTGTTTTTTAGATTCTGCTAATGGCAACTTAATGAACCAACAAGCATTACTGATGAACCGCATAGGGCCCCAGACACCTGTAGGTTCCATGAACATTGGTGTTCCACAAGGTGCACAAGCTCAGCAAAGTCCAGGTCCAGTGTCCCAACAAAGCCAGTCGTCTGGACCAGCTCAGTCTCAGAATGTTGGAAGTCAGTCACAGAGCACACCGCCTGGTCCCATACAAACAACACCTGGACAAACACCACAGGTAAATATATTCTACAACTCTCATATTATCTTTCTTGAATTTTGAAATTACGTAAACTGCTAAATCTTGATTCACACATTCACCGAAAATGGAAAGCAGAATCTGCCTCAGGGGTGCAGAAATTCACACGCTGTATGTTGATCCATGATGCATTGCAACACTAACCTAAAACAGCTGATTATCAACATATTTTATTTTCTATTGGATAAAAATATATTTTAGGTCGTTCTCTCGATGAATGTTTTCACTTTATAATGCTGTGTCGTGGTACATAAATAAACAAACTTTACACTGATGGAGTATTTCAAATCCCCTCACAACGGCCAACGAAGCTGTCCGCTTACTTCTGGCTGTAAAGCACATGCACTGTCAAATGTGCATATTCATTGATTTGATTGGTTCTCCTGTGCCGAACATCACAGGCTGAGTGGACGAAGTAGAGACAGCTCGCAGGGATGAGGCAGAAATCTTGTGATTGGCTTAGAGCTTGTTAAGTGACCTAAGTTTCTGTTCTTCTCTAGTTTTTCGGTGAATGTGTTACTCCACAGTAAGCCAAAGGTCCTGGCCTTGATTATTAGTCATTTATTTAACTTTGTTTAATTTAATGGAAAGATGTACCTTGAGGCGGCTGTATCCTTCACCAAAGTTATTTTCCACCTTAGTTAACAAGGGATATTATTTCATAATCTCATATATTTGTAATATAGAGTACATTAATTTTATATGCCTATTTAGACATAAGCCAATATTTGGTAAAAACACTTTATTTTTATTTATAGCCCCCTTATTTTTTTTAGAGTGTGCTGCCCAAATGATGGGATTCTTCTCCATTAGAGAATTTTGCTACAGCTTTTTGATATCATATTAGTCTTTGCGATGTGAAAATTATTTAAATTTTATACAAAATAGATTTTTAAATTTAGTCACACTTAAGCTTTGCGGCTGAGATTGTGAACCACATAATAATAATAAAATATAACTTATAAATGTTCTTTCACAACTTATATTTATATAATTTTTTTACCAAAATAAGTTATCTTAGTTCAAAATTGATAACATAAATATGCACAACTAGATTCACAATATTTTCTGAAAGGCTTAAAAAAGTGCCTGTAGTTTTGTAATATAGTGACATTCACTCAATCATAGTAATAAAAAGTTTTTACTATAATCATCTTATGGCTGAGCCACCAATAACCACCAACGTTTTCTATACTGGATAGGACTCTGCAAGTACTCTGATTTCGAGCTTTGAGCTGAGCTCATCATTCAAGCTTGAGATCGAGATCAACATTTTTTAGGCTAATCATTTTCGAGCTTCCACTTGATATACTTAATAATAGAGATGCCACGTTACCTGTTTTTTTCCGATACTTGATTCCGATTCTTAAGTTCAACCTTGATTCTTAGATTCTCGATTCTGATTCTTGAACATTTCCTTTTTATTATTTTTTCCAAGCATTATTGCATAGAAAATCTAACGTGCCTGATACTCTACTACCCCCTCAATGTGAAACTTGGACTCGACCGTTACAACACATGATAGCTTGAAACTTTAATCTCACAATCTTATAGATATTTATTAAATTCACTAAAAGTCTTCAAAACTAAAAATTCAAATAAACTCAAAATTAATTTAATAAATTGCTGATTTTATAACGAAAAGAAGAACACATTTCACACGTTACAAAAAATTTAAGTCTTCCATCATAACTGATCTTACGCATGTTAGCTCACCAGAAATTACTGATGAAGTTTTGGCAACGATATATCCATAATCTATAATATTAAAATAAATATAACATTTTATTGTTCCATTTTTATTAACTATGTTGATTTTTGTTCTATTTTTACTAAACTTGTCTTATTCAAAGAGCTAAATAACACATTAAAAATTGAAAAGTGATAGAGAATATAATTACAGGAGAGCAACTATTTTAATTTGATAGGAATATCGTAGCTTTTGATATCAATTAATGATAGATATATTGATATACAGTAAAGCCCCGACTATCCGCTGAATTGGGTACTGCGGATAGCGAAAATCGCGGATAACCCGAAAAAAGACTAAAAACGAGGTGCAAACATGAAAAAAAAATTTCAGCATAAAAACTATGTTTTATTGTACAAAAAACTTGTATGTAAAACTTTTAAAATATGTACAGTACAGCAGAAACCTTTGCTCTACGTCTAAATCACTAAAATAAAGAACAGTATACAAAAAACAATATATACAGTACTGTTAACAAAAAGTATTCAGTTACACCTTTTTAAAAAAATTAGTCACTCTTTTTTCTTCTTGCTTTGGAAACACCTTTTTTTATTCTAGATTGTACTTTCCTTAACATGAGTTTTTCTGTCAGATGCGCGTCGTCTTTTTGTTCCTCTAAATATTGAAGCAATCCGTCTACGTACTGCAAAGCAGTTTCGTGTGTCATCCGTTTCGTCTTCTTCACTTTCACTTTGTTCTTCTTCGTACTTGTTCACTCCCATTGCTTTGTTCGTTATCTCTACGTCAGTCAGTCGTTCAAACCCCGGCGTCGCATTCCATGTTCTCTTCGTCGACATTCTCACCTCCCAGAACGGGTGTCACTAGGTCAACAAGTGTAGCGGTCGACATGACTTCATTCTCTTCTTCACAAATATTTTGGTTGACATTTGTTTTGATACTCGAAAAGAGTTTTCTCCACGATTTAACAAGGGTTGAGGGTTTGATGTAATTCCATGCAGACGCAATATCGTAAATGCTATCCAAAATTGTCTAATTCTTCCAAAATTCTTCGATTTTTGACAGTAACAACTTTGTTCTGTATGTTCTCTTCATGGCTGCCATGACTCCCTGGTCCATAGGTTGTATCAGCGCAGTAACATTTGGGGGCAAAAACTTTGCGAAGATTTGCCCGTCAGAAGAATTTAAGCACACTTCTAGCTGGGTGTGAAGGTGCGTTGTCAATTAACAAAACACTCTTCTTTGCTAAATTTTTTGAGTCAAGATATTTACGTACTTGAGGCACAAAACTCGTTTCAAACCATTCTTGAAAAATCTGCTGGTTCATCCAACCTTTTTTTTTGGTTGAAATAATCAACTGGTACATTTTCTGCTTTTGTCCCCTTAAAAGACCTCGGTTTCTTAGATTTACCAATAACAAGAAGTCTAAGTTTGTGACTACCCACAGCGTTGCTGCATGACAAGATTGTAATTCTTTCCTTGCAACTTTTGTGACCTGCGGCTTTATGTTCACTTTCAAATGCTAAAGTACGAGTAGGAAGACACTTCCAAAAAAGCCCTGATTCATCAGCGTTATAAATTTGTTCATATGACAGATCTTCAGACAACACAAACTCTTCAAAATCACGTTGAAAATCTTCAGCTGCTTGTTGATCACCACTCAGCTTCCCTTTGTGTAGACCAATCCCTCTAATTCCATGACATTTCTTAAAACAATGTAACCAACCGGACGACGCATCAAAATTTCCTTCCAAGCCTAACAATTTTTTATTTTTTTTTGCTTTAGCTGCAATGATAAGACCAGACATGGGGGAGCCATCACTTCGCACCTGAGCTAACCATTCCGCTAATGCTGAGTCAAGCTCATTATAGGCAGATTTCTTCATTGTTTTTCGTTTTTTCATCCCAGAAGCACTGTCTGACACTGATGCAAAGGCCAACAGTTTGTCTTTTTGCTTTAAAATGTCTTGTACTGTTGTCTCCCCGATCCCGTAATCCAAACACATCTGCTTCCTTGAAGCGCCATTTTCTATTTTAGAAATCATTTCAAGTTTTTGTGTAATCGTTAACATAGCCTTATTTCGTTTTTCAGCCATTGTTAATTTTAGGAACTGACGAAACACTAAACTTGAGCTGACAAAAAAATAAATATATAACACGACTGATCACTAAGCACGCTTACTAACAACTGACACCACTGGAGGCCCGCTCGAGTCGTCAAGGTCATTGATCAGAGAATGTGAAAACTGTGACCAAAACAAAAAAAAGCAAGAGCCTGCCACTCATCCACAAATTCCGAGAAGGCCTATAGGATTACGATGCACAATAAACCTGTCAGTAATTTTCGACCTTCGCACTGGAGGGCGTATTGTATTATCCCTGTTGTTGGCTTGGATTGAAATTGGTTTTTTTGAGGTTCGTAATTAAAAAAATTTTTTGCGGCACTCGCGGATAATCCGCACTGCGGATAATCGGGGCTTTACTGTATTATGGAAAACTGCCATCCCTAGTCTATGACTTATATATCAATTGTTTGTTTAGAATCGATTCATATATTCTGACACTCTCACTTAACTTTTACTTTAGAAAAAAGTGTGTCAAAGTTGTTAAGTTTTTACCTCTTGATACTGTCATAATGTCAGGTCGTATTATATTCGAGACCATTTATTTTTTATGCAGAACACCTCAAAATGTCAAGGTCATATTATATTTGGGATCGTACTATACTCAGGCCATTATGGTATATATACAATTTGCCGGCATTTAAGTGAAACGCCACCAAATTACCTATCACCTATTTCGAATGTTGCCATTCTGTTTAGTTGCCAGTTTTATTGAACGCTAAGAATCGAGTAGCAAGAATTGTAAAATTAAGATCGATTCTCGATTCTTTCGAAACCAGTAGAATCAAGGGTATCGAGGAATCATGTTTGACAGCCCTACTTAATAATAAATTTTTTAAACGCAATAGTAAAAATAGGCTATTTAATTTAGATAATATTGGCATTTCCACTTGAAAATCAATTGGCTACTTAACAAATTGCTAAAAATAATATCAATTTTCACATTAATAACATAATAGAGCTTTAAAACTACTTTGAACCGGTAAACTTATTCAATATTGTCGTCCATTACGAATTATCAAGTTGTTTACTTGTATTGTCATGACAAAGCAATGAAAATAAAAATAGGTAAATAGATTACTAAAATATTGAATTATGATTTTTACCATTTTCACCAGGTCCCTTTATAAAATAATAATCAAGAACTCATTATATTATATTGAATGTTTTCGAACTTAAGATATTTCAAACTTGTATTAACTAATACATTTAACTACAAAATCATCCTAGTTTAGTTACAGAATCATGTTGGATAATCAGTATAAACTAAATGTTGATATTATTTATTGAAATAAATGTTTTACCAGACTTAGCAGATTTAAATAAAAAAAGCATTTAATATATCATATTGTTTGCTAGAAATATTATTTTAATCATCTTATTTTTAATTTTAAAGTATTAACATCAACTTTTAAAAGCATTAAAAATTGAATTGAGATCAAATTCTCAGTAAGATAATTTCTAGCGAGAGCCTATACAACGCTCATGGGCAACTGCACATAGAGGAATGGAATTAGAACAGAATATGTGATCATACACGATTATACTAAGCAATAATAAACCAAATATGAAACACTTAAAATTTCTAGCGGTTTATGCTAGGCTAAACACCATTATGAAATTTAGTGGTGATAATCACACTAACAGAGGCTATTTGTAAAAAAAAAAATTACAGCTTTTTAAATTTACTTCCTTTTTAGCTACGACAACTGAAACACAGAAATAAATAAATAATAACCATATTTGAGAAAAAAATTGTCAAAAGAATAAGTTCATATCTAACTCTGTGGGGCGTATCCTTTACTACTATGTGTGAGGATGTGGTAAAAAAAATGGGACTGGTGATTTTAAAATTAAAGTTTTAATGGGTAATTCAATTTTGACACAAACCTTTTTCCCCTCTTTTTAACAGTACAATGCAGACACTATATATATAGTCAAGTAGTTTAGCAATACATTAAAATGAAGTACAGACAATGGTAAACAGGACATTGGTTGGTTCTAGTTTATATCTCTTATATAAGTAGAGATATTAAAAAATAACACAAACCCTTGCAACTAGTTTTCAGAGCATCTCTCTCTCCCCACACTACCCTTGTAAGCCCCAGGGGTAAATTACTGGTTGGTTACTCAATATGTGTAGGAATCATATATATATTTTTTTAAATGGTGCCCGCAACCACCCCCTGGTGAAATCTGTTGGACCCTAAAGTAACATTAATTGATATCTTACAATCATGTGGGATAGGAAACCAAATAGATGAAACTAAAAATATTCCATTCTAGTTTAAACTTTGGTGGCCTTTCTTTTTATTTTTATTTAAATACTTGCCTTTGTCCTCTATATGGCCATTATAGTAGCCAGTCCAAACAGTTCTTTTGTCAATAGTCTTGGGTTGATTGAAATTAATCTGCACTGTGAAGAAATTATATGAGTTCAATTGGTACTTTTCCTTCTTCAGGAATTCTTAGGATCTTAGGATAAAGGTAGAGATATCCGCTACTTTTACTGTGAATTCCCATTTAAATTAAAAAAAATATATTTAATTTGCACTCTAATGGGCAAACAGTCTATTTCTCAAATAGGTTTTATTTATATATATTTCACGTAAATATTTCAAAAAATATATAATCTTTAAATATAGTATGATTTTGGTCGGAAGAACTGTAGAAGTTAGTTACTAAAGTTACTAAAACAATTTTATGTATAAAAATGAGTTGGCCCAATGGCTATGTTATTTGCAGCTTTCATTTATTATCAATACCTATAAAATAACACAAATAATATAGTAAAATGTTCTCATTGTTGTATGCAAAAAAATATGTTTCAATTTTCCTATTGTTCTTCCAACCAAAATTAGTCTGTGTGTTTTCATAACAATTTTAATGTACTAAATAAAAGTTTGTATACACATGTCCACAAAATGTTAGTGTTAGGTTTTTTTTGGACATATTATTCATAATGATGTGGCAGAGATAGATGGTTTATTAGGGTCACACACTGAGGGCAGACGTGCCAACTCCCCCGTTTTAGGCGGGAGGCACCTGATTTTAGAGGTTATCTTGCACTTTCCCACCTTGGTGCGTTTTTCTCC
>CABFWB010008435.1:0-18023 GCA_902151455.1 Timema bartmani
TTCAAACAGTTGACCCTCGGAGTATCAGCTTACGTCTGTGCCTCTGTGCCGACAAAACAAGGCTGCTTGACGTACACTACTATAATAAAGCTGAAGTCATGTATCCATGCGAAGCTCTAGAGTTGCGAGTGGTAGTAATGCCCTTAATGAATACAAAACCGCAAAGTCTTATGGGATATGTAGAAAAGGCTAAGATCTCCTGTGTAAAGGCTGTACCGCTCTATCGTTGATTAACCAAACGGAACGCCATATTGTCGGTGTTTTCTTGTGTAAGTGAGCTGTGTAGGACCTGGGGAGATGCTGACTAAGAGTACAGTTTATATTTGAAAGTATTGTTGAATGGGCGGGTTGTCTTCAGATCACGCGAGTGAGGTGATTGGCGTCAAGGTCTGCCAGATGCCTGCACAACACACGTCCACGTGAATACCGATACTCTCAACACACAACATATTACTCACCCAAACATTTTCTGGGTGGTACCAGGATCTTTACAGTTGAATCGCTCCGAGTATTTACTGGAACAGTTTCATTTGACCGCGATATGTGGATATTATGTATAGGACAATTAAATAAAAAAAAATCTGGGGGTACTTAACGAGCACTTTCCGAACAATATGGTTACAACACATGATAATTACGCTAATGGGTTAGGGAATAATAAGTTTATATTCAGAGGAAGGCTACCCGCATTTGCGTGGAGGGAAATTGGAAAACCATTTTGAAAAAAACCCCTACAGTAAACCCGACCGATATTTGAACCTGGATTTCCCCATCATCAGCAGTCTAGTCTACTGTGAGAGTAGCACCTTAGACTACGTGGCCACCTAAGGGGTGAATTTATTATTATTATTTGTATCCTATGGCATATTTGACCGAGAGAGATGTAGCTTTGTGGGAACAGAACGTTACCCAGGGTATACCTTGGAGGTTGTCTACAAGTTATACCCGCTAAGAGTTTATGTTATGACAGTGATTATGAAGGTGTGGAGCCGGTGGAAATCTTAAACCTAACTTAAGCCTAACTAAACAGACCATGGCGATCATAGGAACAGTTCCTCTTTAGTGAAAAATACCTCTTGTACCAGTATGACTCTAACCTCGAGCCTCTAAATTGGTAGCCAGGAGTTCTGACCACTGGACCAAGAGGCGGGTCAACACATGGTTCATAAACTGACCTATATCTAGAACAAACACGACATCCAGCCCCATGGAGTTAGCTCATCACTGTGCAACCCACATTTTACTTAATGAATTTTTTTTTGCTCTGTCGTTAATCGAACTAGATTCCCTTGCTCAGTAGGCGGACACGCTACCAACTGAACTAAGTTATCGGACTTATGAACAAATAATAAAACGATCTACCCGGATAAACTACCCTATAGTCATACTAACATTTCTTAGAATCGTGAACTTTTTTATAATGTGTGTATTAAACATTAGGTTTATAAGATAACTTATCTAAAATCTGCACCTGTAAGCACATGGAATGAACGTCAATCTGGTCCAAACATGTTTTCCAGTGGATGGTATGTCAGGGTTCAAATCCTCGATGTTTGTACTAATTATTTTCCCGTTTTCTCCATTCAAATAAAAATACATTTACTTTAAATTAGGCTACACCTAAAAATAAACTTAATTTAAAACGAAGGGACTTCTCTCTCTCTCTCTTTCTCCATACTCGTTTAGAAGGAGCTAGCTTGGCCAGCCTTACTACTTGGGGCGTAGAGGGTTCGAGGGGGGAGCCTAGCTTAAAGAAAAGTTAATTTTATTCGAACCCAGCATTCTGGATTTGGAGACCTCCAATCTTTTACTACAACCCCTATACCTATATACGGCCCCAGTGGTCAGCAAGGGGACCCCCAGTCTATTTAGGTTAATGTAGTGAGTGGACCAACGTGTCCACGTGAGGACCAAAGTGTCCAGTTGAGGATCAGCATGTTCAAATGAGGGCTATTGTGTACTGGTGAGGGCCAGCGTGTCCAGGTGGGGACCAACGTGTCCAGGTGAGGACCAGCGTGTCCGGGTGAGGACCAGCGTGTCGGGTGAGGACCATCGGGTCCGGGGGAGGACCAGCGTGTCCGGGTGAGGACCAGCGTGTCCGGGTGAGGACCAGCGTGTCCGGGTGAGGACCAGCGTGTCCGGGTAGAGGACCAGCGGGTTTGGGTAAAGGCCATTGTGTCCTGGTTAGGACCAACGTGTCCACGTGAGGGCCAGGATTTTCCATGTTAGTGGATCTCGGGTTGGCATGGTGTGAGTGGTTTAGTGTATTGGTGACCAGTGGAGGACTTACGCAGGTGACGTAGACATCAACACTAAACTATGTAGTGACTGAACATTATAAGAGACTGTTATTTAAATGTTTATTTAACTGTTTGTTTACTATAATTCACTAGTTTGTTATTTAATATTACTTTATTCGGTTTTATGTTTATGCATTTACTTACTAATTTAAATATTTAAATATCACCTTTATTATTTCATTCAGTGACTGTTTAAATTGTAATTAAATCACTGTATATGTTTTCTCTCTTGTTAATCATCAAAACCTTGAATATTTCTTGTGAGTTTTCAATCGCGTTTAACCAACAACGTCCAAATCCAACAATATCCTTTTAAAAAAACTCGTGGCCACATGGATGGTGTAAGCGGCCCGCGAGCCCCCAGTCGGCGTTAAAGTATTCTCTGACATCCAGAATCACATTTTAGAAATAGTATAAATGTTTACTTCATGGTAACGGAATTAATCAAAAGGAAAGTTGGTATTTAGTAGATCAAGTAATGCTGTTTATTTGTACATTTAGAGCTTATAGAATTACTACATCAAAGTGACAGCATTAGAGTAATACACTTATTGAGACATTAAAACAGAAAGCTGTACTGGTGTTGGGTCATAACACTTCTTTTCACTTTGTCACATGTCTAATAACGTAGCTTGGCACTTGACGTACGTCATTTCTTCTAGCCTTCCACTGTGAAATGTATAGGTTCGAATAAGAGCAGGGATATTTATTATGAATTTTTCATAGATTAGTTTGTAGTAATGTGTAAAGTTTATTTTAAATATATTAATAACAATGATATGAATGTCTAAGAGACAGCAATGCGGGACACATCTATGGGCACAAGGGCTAAGACATAAACCTTATCTGGTCTGGTTTACTGGTGACGAGTAAGCCTTAGTTTAATTCTCAGATAGGTGTAATTAGGCTTTTTAATTTTACTAAATAGTTTTATTGTGTCATTCCAAGAAATTGAGGAGGTAGCCATACCTTCCTCATACTGGTCACTTTAGTGTGAATAAGGCAATATCTTGAATTGGTGCAAAATATATGCATATATGTGTGTGAAAGGCTATGCCTGGGGTTATGTTTGTCTATGAATGTGTGCAAGTGTATTTTTGTACAGATATGTGTTTGTGTATAAAAATTGTACGTGTATAAGACTATTTAAATTATTTATGTTGTATGGATGTATGAATAATTGCATGTGTGTGTGCGTGTGCGCGCGCGCGCGTGCATGGATTTGTGTGATTTTTAAATATGTGACGACAAATAGGTGTAGGGCTAGCAAATTATTTAATTTGTGTTCGAGGGAGTAAATGTAAAAAGAAAGTTGATAAATAGGTTTAAATTATACCTAATCTACAGCAACTAAAGTTGAGCTACATATTATATTGTATAAATATATATATATGTATATATATGTTACCGTCCAAACCCAATTCCAGGACAAACTAGGGGATTAGGCTGAATTGATATATCCTAAGAGCCTCAGGATGTACTAGTTTAGCCTAGTCTAATTTGTTACCCCGGAAATTTGGGCCTAGCTCATAGGATAAATTAATATAGCCTACAAATGTATTAGGCCAAGCCAGGTTTAGGCTAGGTTAGGTTAGGTTAGCTAACAACATTTTCGTGTGAACTGTGAATGATGAAATCTGTCAAAGATTGATTCATCGTATGGGTTAAGAAGAATAAAAATTAGTACTGCCAAAAACATCAGGCTATATCGGTTTATTCTTAAAGTGGCAGGATGTATCAATTTGGCCTAGTCTGAACTAGTGTGTCCTGGAATCGGGTTTGGACTGTAACATATATACTATGTGAATATATAATTATGTGTGTGTGTCCCGAAGATTCTTCATAATTCCTGATGAGCTAGAAAGCTAAAATTTTGAGAAATTGCATAGGATTTACTCAACAGGCATGCAAAAATCAAAAACCATAAAAGTTATCCAATTTAAAACGATCTCATGATTCAGGGTGTCAAAAGTCACCGTCGAATTCAGTTTATTGTGATCTTAAACGTAAGTTAACTGTCACCTCTTTCATTCTTATTAAATAACACTACGATATTTTTGTTTTAAACATCCTTGTCCAAACCAAACATTCATCTGGTCACTTCACTTCCTAAAACTGACATGCTACCGAATAAGCTTCAAAGAGCGGTGGTTCCCCTCAGCCTGTTGTAAGCAGGCTTAAAACATAATTTATTAATGTTATCATAACTTTAAAAGAAGCTTAGCTATGAAAAATAATTTGCTCAGTAAAAATATTATTTTTAAATATGTCAAGAGTCCTTAGGAAGAGTCGTCTCCTGCACGACGACACAGAAGGAAAGGTTGAGAGAAAGAAGAGCTTAAGAAAAAGGAGGATTCAAATATTATATGAATTGAAGGAAAGAAGAAAATTCTGGGATCTGAAGGAGGAGGCAGAGTACAAGGTGTTTTGGCGGTCTAGGTTCACTGACAAAAGGAATGGACTTGTCGTAAGACAGAACACCCAATAATAACAATAACAACAAAAATAATAAATATTGTATTCCAGTTTGGATATAAATCCAAATTTGAATATTTTTAAAAATCTGTCTTACAGCAGAATTTAGCAATATGAATATTGTATTTTAAAAAAAACTGTCACCCGCCTCGGTGGCGTAGTTGGCTAACGCGCTAATCGTGTTGAACTCGACTGCCGAGGACGGGGAGATTGAGGTTAGAATCTCGGTCGGGTGAACTGGGGGTGGTTTTTCCTAAATGGTTCTCCACTCTCCCTCCATGCAAATGCGGGTTCACTTCCTCTAAATTCAACCTTCCCAATTCCTAATCCATTAGCGTAATTAGTACTTAAGTGTATAACCCGAACGGTTAGTAAGACGCGGTGCTAAACAATAATAATAATAATAATAATAATAATAATAANCTAAACAATAATAATAATAATAATAATAATAATAATAATAATAAAACTCTCCTTTCATCCTGACGTTTAATCAAAGAGAAGTGTAGCTCATGATGGAAGATCTGTCATTCAGTCGGCCGGATATGTTGAGCACCTGTAGACACAATAACAACTATTTATATTCTAAAGAGTTTCTTTACAAACGTGATCGTTACAAAGTCAACCACTTGACACCCGCTGTAAGAATGGTGAGGACATGTTTTCAAGAATACTCGCCCGCATTCATTACCGTGCTCACCTACTTTACTTTTTCTCGCATTTTCAAGGACACCGGCACGATTTCTAAAGAGCAACAGTGATTGAAGTAGGACTTGGTCACTGATAATGCGTCTCTTAGACACATCATATCTCCCTAATCCATAATCACTGGATGGTTTCATTCAAGTTAATTAATGCCTCATTATGAAGTCTCAATGAATAAATACCCATAAGTGAATATCCTGATTCACAATGATTAGCTGTGCCACGTAAGACATAAAACACAATAATTATACTTACAATCCGTATTGTTGGGCACATGGACTAAACGTCAAGATCATCTAGTATAATTCTGATGTGAGGAGGAGGGCGGGGTTCTATACCCGGATGAGTGTACTGAATTTCTTAGGTTTTTTTTTCACTTTCTCACACATAAAAGTAATATTTCTTCTCAAACTCTATCTTTATCCTCCTTATTATATTAACGTAATTTAATGGGATATTACAATAGGGGTGTACAATAAAATCAGGAACCGGCTGCACGAAGATGCAATACAGTAATTATATAATATACTAAATAATTTCAGATAGTGTTAGAAGTTAAGAATATTTAAATATTAACTAGCGAATTAAAATAAATTGCTAGAATTTGTTAAAAATATATTGCTATAGTATGTTTCTTAAAAATCCGACACTTTAACTCAGTCGGTAGCGTGTCTGCCTACTGAATTAAGGGTCCCGGGTTCGATTCCCAATATGGCTGAAAATTTATCATTAATGAACATGTGGGTACATCCTTTCGCAATGATAATTTTACGATTGTGGACTGAATATGGTTCCTGTCCGAGTCCTAAGATAGATTATAAGGTATATGAAGCTACGACAGGCCTAGCAAGTCAGTAGTGGAAAATATATGGCTCGAATAAAAAACCCAAGCCACAGACTGGAAACAGTGATGGATCTAAAGTATATTTCTTGAAAGTGTGAGCTAGGAATATGTTTTATAGCTGTTTAAGATATTTTATACATTAAATAAAGCATGCAAACCAATTTTGCTTTATCATAAATATTTTTCTCCCTTTAATGACCAACGATAATTGTTTTTGATAGTCTGTGATACAATATTATTATTCACCTTCAATCCATCCGTTATAATCGATCACATTTATTGTTTTTAGTTGAAGAAATTATGTTTTATTAAAGGCGTGTTTAATAATGCCTTTATACATTCATATAAGAAACGGAAAAGCTTTACATCAAACCAACCGGTAGCTTACTAGTGATAAAATCAGTGAAATGTTCTTATGACGGTACATTTTACATCTGAAATCTCTAGATCATGCCGGCAGATAACTTATTAAAATTATAAATTTAGTGAAATGTTATCAATTATGTTTTTATGACAAGAAAGCTCTAAATTTAGCGGGTAGGTAATTTACAATTATATGAAGGTTAGTTAAATGTTTTTAGCGATGTTCACTGTGCAACAGGAAAGCTATTGGTTATGCTGGCAGGTAGCTTACTAGCGAGAAAGGGTAAGTGAAATGTTCCTGACTTCTATAATTTCAAAACCGGCCATCTCCATAATAAAAATTATTTCTTACGTTTTATGTTTTTTTTTTATTCTACATCATATTGCGCATTTACAAAGCATTGAAATAATTTCAAAATTGGCCTTATTCCTTGTTAGAAAGCTTGGAGAATGCTTAGAATAGTTGTAATGCCAACCATCTCCGCAAGTTAGTTAGTTTCAAATCTGGCCAAATACATTTAAAATAGATTCTAATTAGTGTCAGATGCCAAAATAAATATAATGTTTGCTCACAATGACTCTTTTCTTTACTCTCATAAATCATAACTATTGAGTATGGGAAATAGTCACACGATACTATTTTTTTTTTAAATCGCGAAAGGTATTTTCCAAAAAATGCAAATTTTACAATAATTGGTCATAAGTAAGCTACTGTAAAATAAATAAAGCAAAATAACAGAAATTATTTATAATCTAAAAAACTCAAACATACCTATTTTGAACCAAATTGCTAGAGCCATTTTTAAAATATTCAATTGAAAAAAAAATCAGAAAACTACCCTTAAACAAATTCCCCTCCACCCCCAAAAATAATTTATATAACTTTATTTGAAACGTAAAACACTCGCTAGATGTAGATTTTAAACCAAATATTTAAGCCATTTTAAAAATATTTAGAATTCTGGAAAATCACTCATCATTAAACTTAAGAAAATTTTACCCAAAAACCAAGCATACGGTGTTATTTGGGAGTTCAAACACACCCTAGATAAACATTTAAAACATAATCGTTAGAGCCGTTTTTGGAAAAAATGTTGAATTCATAAAAAATCTTTTACTAGCAAATTACCCTTAATTTGTAGTCTAAGGTCAATAAAAAATCAAAATATCAAGTTTGAACCAAATCCATTAAACCGTTTTGAAGCTTAGGCCACAGTGTGACTTCCAATGTGCACCCCTATATCAGGTTATTTCAGTCAATTAACACTAGGCTAGAATTCTAAATGTTTATGCCTTACTATGAGGTCCTGAGTTCAGTGATCCTGTCTCCCAGACTTAAATGAGCTTGCAACAAGTCATAATATAGAGGCTGTGTGCTTATCATGTAAAATATTAATTTTATAAACCAGTTTACTAAGATTATAAATAATAGTAGTAGTAGTAAGAGTTGGTTAATTTATTCTATGACGGGAACAAGGAATCCTGTGAAATGTTCTTATCGTTGTTTATTATGGAACAGGATGGGTAATTTTTCCATAAATTGTACTTGACTCATCCTCAAACTATTTAGTGGATATACCGTATGGGTTGTAATACGTAGAGAAAAAATAATATTGGATATTGGATACATTAGTTGAGGAGCACACCAAATGTGAGAAAGGGAGCGGGCAGATTAGGACGATCAAACCTCCTTAAAAAGTATTGTATTGTATATTTGAATTCTTCCTCAAGACTAGGCTATTAGAGTCAAGTATTCCTTAGTAAAAATCATAAACTCTTCAACCGAAACTGGGTTTTTAGAACATAAACTCTTCAACTGAAACCGGGTTTTTAGAACATAAACTCTTCAACTGAAACCTGGTTTTTAGAACAATAGAATTGTTTCATTTAAGATATATTAGTGTTAAAATGTCTCCTTCCCGTCTCCAGTTTTACAATGTTTTTCACAATGAGGAGTGGAACACCCCCCACCTCCGAGCCATATAATATTATATATCTGGTTACGGTCGTGCTGTGGGGTGATTCCATCAGTTTTCTTCCACACTCCCTGTATAACATCTGTTTGTGCTCTACAGACATTTACACTAATTTAGTGAGGTTTAAGGTGGGATGGAATGGGACGCAGGAAAAGGCCAGTGTTTTTGCAAATTTTATAAAACAAAATTGTCCAAAATAAATCAAATATTGCTTCAATACAAACATAGAATTTGATTTTCTTCACGTGGTGACCTCAACGTTTATTGAATATCTGTCAAGGGTGTTATGAAATTTAATGATAACTTTTTCTCTTCATTTAAAAAGTTTGTTAAATAATTCCACCATGTTTAGGAACTGTTGATACCACCATTTGAAAAATGTTAAGATCTATGTTTCCACTGGAACAATATTTTATTTATTTTGGCAAAAAAAAAAAGTTTTGCCATAAAAACTGCAAAAACAGTCTTTTTCTCGCAACCCCTTCCATCCCACCTTAAACGAGGAAGGTAAAATCTAGTGGAATTGAGTGTAGGAGGAAGAATACATTTATGAAAAGCTCTTCAATACAACTGGTTGGATTCCAACCCCGACCTCCCCGTCAATATATGGTTGATGTCTAATCCCATGTGCCTGCCTATGTGGAGGCTTGAAGATAGTGGAATTAGAATATTTTAAAATGCTATTATTAATGTATATTCAAACTATTTCGTAGTATATATTTAAATAACAGATATAAATGTATTTATTCGAGGAATTATATAAATTACGGATTTATAAGTTGGACAGTTTACATACAGCTATTAAATTAATGGGTATCTCAGCATAATTAATGAAATGTAGCCTAGTTATTAATACAAAATTATGTATGGGCAGTTATTAAAATATATAATATTTTCTTGCACCACGTCTTACTATTCGTTCAGGTTTTACGCTTGTGTACTAATTATACTAATGGTTTTAGGGAGGAAGGTCATATTTAGAAGAAGTGTACCCGAGTTTGTGTAAAGGCTGAGTGGAAAACCGTTTTGTAAAAACCATTCTCAGTACATCCAACAGAGATTCAAACCTTGATCCTCCCGTCATGACAGTCTAGTCTACTTACTGCGATAGTAGCGCATTTGACCATGCGCGGCCACCGAGGGGGTTAATACATCATTCAATATGTTTCATTTCAGTTGTTGGAATCAAAGATAACTATCACACTCGAGTTATTGGTCGATTATTTGTTCACTTATAAACTTATATTATCTAAATTTATAGGAACCAATAAAGCTAGTATTAATACCTATACCAGTGGGCTCGTTGTTTAAATGCCAAGCTAATTTAGTCGGTTTTCCCAGTGACGTGAAGGCCGAATTTTTAAATTTGTAATCCCGGCTGGGGTGTACTGGAGGGGATTTTTATAAATAGTTTGCACTCTCCTTTTAAGCAAATGCGGCCTACATTTCCTATAAATTATAACCTCCTCATCCCACACCAGTGGGCATTAGCATATATGCTTATAGTGTTATAAAATTGAGCCTATTTTAATAATGAGGGAAATGTGGGGAAAAACAGGCTTATCATCGTATTAATTTTAATTTGCAGTGTAGTTTATAGAAATCATTTATTTATACATAATAATTACTGCTCTAACTTGTGTATCTCAAAGATAACAAGACATGTAGTTGGCTCCCTTGTCTGACTGTGACCTGGAAGTACAGGGATTTACCTCGACCAGCTACAACGGAGGAGATATTTATTGCTAGTACGGTCCCTCTTTATAGAATACTGGTACACTGGATGCATAACTTTTCCTTCCTAGTACTTTCCACACCGAGTTCAATGACGTAGTTAATGTGTTTATGACCATATGCATATTCTGAGTGTAAGGAAGTAATTCATTAAAAATATAGTTGTATAAAATAAAATAATGTTGTGAACATGGACTATTATATCCATCCCCTTCCACAAGTGGAACATATAAAACTGGTGCAATGAATCAAGTAGAGCTCTGACCCGTCTGACCGTGGGGATTTGATAAAGAATTGTTGTTGGTTGTATACAATCTTCTCAGGGCGACATTCCTAGTATATCTCGGAACTTGAAATAAGTGTATTAGATTGATTAAGGATGCCAACTATTTGAAAGGGCCTATTTTATTAATGCAATATATTTTAAGGCAATAGCACCCCTGGAGCATAGAAATCCATCAAATAATTCTCAGTTATCTGAAAATGTTCTATTTTTACCATATTAAATATGACTCGATCTATGTTTCTAGTAATTTGCCTCAGTCTCACAAATGTAACATTTCGTGTAAGGCTTCATTGAAATTAAGATAAATTTACCTTTTAGTGCAATTTTTAAAAATATTAAGTTTTAAATTCAAGATTTTTATTTTTATAATTATTGATGATGATACCCCTCATCTATATTAGCATGCTCCATATTTGAAAGAATAATAAAAAAAAAACTTGTTAAATAATGCAGCACTTGTGAACGTCTTTAATCCGTCTGAGCGTTCCTACTTCCAAACATATCCTAATAACTTCACAACAGACTTAATATTTTTAATTCCACATGTAACACCAAAATACAAACATAATTTTGACACTAATATATTTTTGGTCCTTGTTGGAATAAATTTTGAGTGCCTAGGAAAATTTAGCGTTGCTGTAGGACGGAAATCACAATATAAGAGGTTTTATTACCTGTTGGAGTTTGTCATATAGGACTGATTGACAGTAGCTTGTAATGTTTTGTTCAATTTAATTTTACTTATAGATACTATAATTTTACAGAGAACAAATGTATTTGCAATAGTTAGTATTCATCAAAAAGCTTGTAAGCTAATTGATAGATTTGAATAGAAATAAGTACACGAATGGATCAACATCAGGACATGTTAGTTCTATTTTTTTTTAAATACATTTTATACCATCATACTGAGGTAAAGAGCGTTTTTGAATAAAGCTAACAATTAATTATTTTTACATTTAGCAAAATTGTAAAGCAATTATTAAAGATGCAAAAGATAAAGATTTAATTTGGCCACCAAGATCAAAATAGAAATGTAAAATTAAATAAGCCAAATGACTAGTGCTACAAAATACCATACGTAATAATTATTTTTAATAGAGAATTAATTAATAATTATGTTTATCAATATCAGGCCGAATACCTAGGGGTCTTGATATTGATTTAAATAATTATAGTTTTTTATGTGAGTTTGTTTTCTAGGTGTCATATGCATTGGTCTTTTATTTACAAGCAATATTGGTTTAGGTTAAAAATAATGAACAATGATACAATATTTATTTCAATTATTGAATAAAGGCAAACCAGTTGATGGCAGTGGCACATTATTTACTTAAATTATTGAATAAAGATAAGCAAGTAATTACCAGTGAAACAATATTTACTTACAATATTTGTTTTTTAAAAAACGTCTTACTACCCGTTCAGATTATACACTTATGTACTAACTATGCTAATATTTTTAGGAAGGAGTAAGGTTATATTTATAGAAAGTGTACCCGCATTTGCGTTGAGAAATAGTTGAAAACAATCTTGGCAAAAATACCCTGATTAAATCCGAACTGGATCCGAACCACGATCTCCCCGTCATCGACTGTCTAGCCTACTGCGGGAAAGACGTCTTAGACCATGCGTCAACCGAAGTTTGTCACTAACACTATTAAAGAGAGGTATTGCAGTCACTTTATTTTAAAAATACCTTATAAATAACTTTACCAATTCTTGTATAAGAGAAAAGCAGAGCAAAAATACTAAAAACTGACTAGGAAATTGAAAAATTAAACCAATATTCACCAAGAAGAACCAGCTTTGCTGAAGATTTTTGTCCCCGTCTTTCTATTGAGGAATTCATAGAGAGTTTAAATAAAGAAAACTTTTTTCTGTTAAGGAAAATACAAAATCATAACCAAGTAGTTTACGCCACTATTATAACCACTGCCAAATACGATGATTTATAATTAAATACTTGAGAAACCATTACATAAAAATGGCTATTGGTCACTAACCCTATATATATAATTTTTTTCTGCTATTTTGTCTATTTGAAAGACAAATAATAAAGTGAACATCCGTTGGATAACTTTTTAAGCTCCGGTTACCGGGTTCTTTTAAACAACGCAGAGAAAACATCGCAATTAAATCTTTCATCATAATATTTATTGATAAATTAAAATATAAATCTATAGTGTACTCCCACACACAACAATATCCTTTGTCCGAAAACCTGTTCCATTCAAACTTAAAAAACCAACTGCCCGTCCAGAGGAATAAACCACTGATACCCTACGCCCGTGACGTAATGTGTGCACAGAGCCATCTGGTGGTGGGTGCCATGTACTTCACCTATCACATCGTGATGTACACCTCACAGTTATTAAACAATTCATGCTAAAAAGATTATATAAAATTATTTAAATACTTGTGTAAATCAGCTTACATCTGATCAGAAATATATGCGTAAGTTGGATGATACGATTCTGGACTTAGCACTAAGAATAACGTAGCAGGGGTTTGATTCAAAGTTAAGCGAGATTGTAGAGGTAAGAGTTATTTATATGTTTGTTGCATTTCTTCCTTTAAGGTTAGTAAAACTACTCATCGCTTTTATTAAAAAGTATTTTATTCCTCTATATAAGCTCAAAAATGATTTTGTTTACTATGATTTTATGTAGCACAGGTTTCACTTATTTCTCACGTTATTGTCTGGGGCCTGTAAATATTAGGAAGTTTGAATTCTTTTTTAAATTGGAAAATAATCCCTGGGAGCCCACCGTAATCTGCTTGCGAGGTAATTGAATGAAAACATCTAGATTTTCAATCTCCTGCCAAATATCCGGCCTGAGCGCATCTAGTACCAATCTCAGGGCTTGGGGAAACAATGAACCAAGTACCTATTTACAACAATTCTCTAATAAACATTCTCTTGCCTGGTCATAGTGCGTGTGTGTTTTAGCAAGGAACATGTGGAACATTTCCAATAAAACGGACTTTATGCACTTTGATCTCAATTATAAAATAGGAAACAACAAATTTATAATTGTATTCGTTTACAATTCGCTTCTATGGCTGCATGGTCTAAGGCACTAGTCTCGCAATAAACTAGACTATCGATGAAGAGTAGATCACGGTTTGATCCCCGTCGGATGTACTTAGGGTGGTATTTTTTCCTAAATGGTTTCTCTCCCTCTCTTTCTTCACGCAAATGTGGGTACACTTCCTATAAATTCAACCTTCCTAATACTTAATCCAAACAACTTAAATAGTACATAGGCCTACAACCCCAGCGGGTGGTAAGACGCCGTGTTAAATAAAACAATATATTATATAATATTTAGCACCGCGTCTTACTACCCATTCGGGTTATACGCTTAAGTACTAATTACGCTAATGGATTAGGAATTGGGAGGGTTGAATTTAGAGGAAGTGAACCCGCATTTGCGTGGAGGGAGAGTGGAAAACCATTTAGGAAAAAAAAACCGTTCACCCGACCGAGATTCGAACCTCGATCTCCCCGTCCTCGGCGGTTGAGCTCAACACGACTCGCGCGTTAGCCAACTACGCCACCGAGGTAAAACAATATAAATATATTATTGTATTTGTGTGTGTGTATTTGTATGTATTATTTTAAAACAGCTCATTTTGTAATTTACAAAGAAATTACTCAAACATTTTCCCCTAATAGAGCTTTCTCGTAACTTCGGTTACATTTAATTCTGGTAAATTAACTTTTTTTTTTCCATCGAAAAGTCTAAGCTACCAAAAACACTATTTCAGACAAGTATGAGGCAATGAAATGTTTTATATGTCAACGTTGCCAAACCTAAACGACTATCTATAGTAAGGAAACAAAGTAAATCATTTAAAGTTTGCAGTCCCTGCATTTAGATTGGCTCACTTACGAAGACCCAAAGTTTTATTCTAAACTGCTTCGTTTGTTTGAAGATTTGCATACACACGGTCAGTCTGAAATAGAGCATGGATGGTCCTGGGCGTGTTTTTGTGTTGTTCAGACTTTAATATGGATGAAACATTGTGTGCTGCAATTGCACTTATTGTTAGAAATCGTAAACAAAAGAGGGAACTGGAAAGAAAATTGTAGGTGAAGGATTGGCTATTGAAGCGAGGACAGTATTCTCATATTATTCTTCTTACTATTTTCTTATTTACTGTTGGCTCTACCGTTTCACATTATCAACTAGAACCAAGTAGACTGATCAGTCCGAACTGACCGTGTACGGGTCCCTTAAGAGATAACGTGATGGTATGTATACCCTCATTTTGGTAGGGAGTAACAGTATCTGGTAGATATTAAAGTTAACAAAACCATTCAATTAATACATAAATCAAGTCATGCTAGCTGCAGCTGTCACTTTTGTTATATTTTATCAACACCTATAAAATAGAAGAAATTACAGTAAAGTGTTATCAATTTTGGTCGTGAAGAAATGTGTTTAACTTTTTATACTCTCTTCTAACAATTTTTTTTATAGATTACCTTGTCCTCAGCAAAATAAGACTTACAACAGATAAAGTTCCGTCTAAATCCGTAGAGTACTTTTTGAATTTACTGGCAACAAAAAAGTATGCAGACAAAAATTCTGAAAATATAATATTTGTTATTCTTACTGTTTATACTTATTTACTGTATGTAATTAGTAACTAGACGTTTCATTGCCGCACTTAACAAAAGTACGCCACCTATCCCTATGACCCTATCTTGAGCTATTTTTATTGTCAACCTCAACACACCCTATATTTTTCGGATACATTCTATTGTTATCCTCCCATCTGTATCTAGTTCACTCCAATGTTCTCTTCCCATTGGGTTTACCAGTCAATATCTTGAACGCGGTTCTATATGCTTTCATTCGTGCCGCATGTCCTGCCCCCCGTATTCTGCAAGATTTGACCATCCAACAATGTCTCACGATAACTAAAGAGTATGTAACCTGTCATTATTTAACCCTTATTGAACCAAATACCTTCCTAAGCCAATGGTTTTTGAAATTCCTAAATTTATTTTAATCATTAAAGGAAAGCGAATATGTTTCACAACCATAGATATTAGCTGGAAAAACTATGGTTTTGTGTATTCTGAAAATTGGCGAGATGTTAACAATTTACTAGAAGATTAGTAACCTGTATTTCCTAATTGTATTCTTTCGACAGTTTCCCCCATAATATCGCTATTACCAGTAAAAATTGTTCCTAAATATTTAAACTACCTAACAATGTTAAATGTTATGTTGCTCGAAATAATCTCTAAATTACCGTGCTCACTTTATGCTTTCTGTGTGATCATAAATTGAGTTATTTTTGGGCTCACCCCAATCATATTTCCTTAGAAGCCTCTGATAAAATGTATGCATTTCTTTCAATAACGCCCTCAATATTACTTAATAGAGCTAAACCATCTGCATATCCTAATAGCTGGATTGTACTGTTTAATTTCAAGCCTCTCCCACTCTGATGAATTACCCTAATAGCATAATCAAAAACTAGATATCAAAAGTAATTTGGAAAGTGCATCTCCCTATTTAAATTTATAATGTATTTCGAAAATATCTGATAAGTAATATCCAACCCATATACTTCCACGCGTACTTGTCAAATATACCTCTATTAGCAAGACAAGTTTTTTGGGTATCCAAAACTAAAATAAAATTTAATAAAATTTGTCAATTTTATCATAATTATAGGCCTTTTTTATAATCTATGTGTAATTGATGAACCGTCATGTTGTATTCCCACTTTTTATTCTAAATTTCTCCGAATAGTAAAAGTCTGAAACATTGTTAATCTTTTTATTTTTGTCAAAATCAAAATTGATGATCCCCAATTAATTCCTCTGCATATGGTCTCATCACAGTTATGTTGAATACGATTTTGTAACATGATTGTAGTAATGAGATACCTTTTATAATTTTACACTCCATTTAGCTCCCTTTTTTAAAGTGGTTATTATTATACTTTACTTCCATTCTATTACCCAGAAAAAATATAAACTCTATCAATTTGGAAGATACAGCAGACTGGACAGTGACAGACTCCTCCATACCTTGTTTCCAAAAGGTATGAAATTTATGGTATTACGGTATGAAATTTAAGCTTGGAAGGTTGATGTCTGCACTAAACCTTTCGTCCAATTCCCTGTATACATTTTCAACCACTCTATGTGCAACCAGAGTAAGAACTTGTAAAGATAATAACTATTTATTTCTTTAGTTCAAAACACAAAAAATTCTATTTTTGTTTACTAAAAACGAAGTTGACGGTTGACGGTTCATAATCAACGAAAATTTTAGTGCATAGTGGATCGGCACAAATGAATTAGGTGCATTATACCCAGATGTTCACCACAATAAATGGTACCAAATACAGATTAGACTCTCTATTTAGATATAAAATATGTATTTATATAAAACAGCAAAAGAAATACCGAATCAAGAAAAGCGTATGCCTTAAAGTTTGTTTGAGAATTCAAGCCTATTCTAAATAATTTCAGCTTGCTATTTTGTATAACCATGCTAATTTGTATAACTGTGAAAGTGGTCACGCAGTATCAGGTGTAAGCCCTTAAATATATATACAAGTTAAAAAAAATACCCCCTTGAACATTTTAAAGTTTCGCAGTGTATTCATGTCAATATTTCCCTTATATAATTTCTGGATTTTTGGAGCTAGCCATATAGCTCTTAGCGTGGTTTAAGGTGTTACACTCGCAATATAATGTAAGAAATCCAACGAATAGTTAACCTAATTAGTGTCTACAATTAAAACAAATGATACGACAGATCCACACAAGCTTTCTCATATTGTGTATTAATTATAGCTTGGAAGAAAATTTTCATAATAAAAACAAACACATCATCTTGATAATTACAATGAACAATATTTAAATGTTAAACCAAACTGTTAAAATATCCTACCAAATTTCAAATTAAAAAAAATAAGTTATTTATAAACTATCCTAACATTATTTTTTATTTATAAAAATAAAAACTTATTCTTATTTATCATGAAAAATTATTCCCTGATACCTATTTTGAACAAAACCACTTAAGCTACTTTAAAAAATATTAAAACTTACAGTAAACTACGAATATTTTACCATAAAACTAGTATACAGCAGTTTTATTTGTCATGTCCAACACTCCTCAGATATATATTTTATACAAATTTATATAGCCATTTTGAAAATATGAAATATTTTTAAAAATAGCTCAACAGTAAACTAGCCTTTAAGGAATTCTAACCCTAAAACCAATTGTAGTGTGTTATTTGGGAGGTTAAACACGCATTAGATAAGTATTTCAAACAAATCTTTGAATTAATTTTTG
>CABFWB010008436.1:0-17992 GCA_902151455.1 Timema bartmani
AAAAAAAAAGAAAAACAATTTTTTTTAGAGTGAAATTTATTTTAGAGCTCTAATACTGCTTATTATAGGTTCAGAAACAACATAATTATAGGACAAACTCAACAATTAGACCCCCGACAAATAATTTAACACTTAATTGACTGTATGAATGTTATGAATGAATGGGTTGTAAGAAAGAATGAATGTTAACATTTAGTTACTATTTCTATTATTCTATTATATTTATATTTCCTGTGAGGTTCATAGTTTTGTCCAAGATTCAAATTCAAGATTTGGGATTCAGAAGTAAAATGAAGATTCAAATTTGAGATTCGTAAAATAGTGGATTCGACCCAACTTTAGTTATTTTCCTCATTTCTACCACATTACACAGATATACACCTAATTCAATAATTTGGTATTCAAACACCCAAGCATACTGAATTATCGGACTTTTACTATACATATTTGTATAATAAGAGTCAAGATGTAAGCTATGGCATCTCTCGAGATTTGAGATAGTTGTACCTGTGTGGGTGTCCCATCTCGGTAAGGGCCTTCATCAGGGCATGTATCATAGTTGTCTTGCCAGATCCTGTGGGCCCCAGGGCCATCAGACCATGACGAACAAGATCTGTCTCGTAGAACTGCACTATCTTCAAGTTCCAAGGGGGGTGGTTAATCAGTTTCATCTCTTTTGTCACCTAAAAATAAAGACACAACTAAAATTGTGTATAAAGGAAAAATAATATTTTGGGCTTACATCCGATTTCACACAATGAAATTATTTTTAAATAATCCTCAAGTAAGAAAAATTATTTTAATGTAAATATGGCCTGTCTACTTATTAAATAAAATGTAATGAATTTGTTTCAACAACAGATTGAAGTTTTTAAAATGAATATCATTTCATATTCTTAAAATGTATTATTATTTTATTTCACAAATATTTAACTACTTGTAATTAATTTTTAACAGTGTATCACTATTCATTTGGGTTACATTATTCCGCTAATGGAGTAGGCATGGGTAAAAGTAGAATTTAGATAAAACGTGCCAGAATATGCACAGAGGAAAAGTGGGAAACTATTTAGGAATAACCTCCCTTTGTACACTCGACCAGGATTCAAACCCAGATATTTCCATCAACGGCAGTCTCTAATATTGTTTTAGTGACATGTTAGAACAGGTGTGTTAAACTTGTTTGATGATAAGCGCAGCAATGACAATTTAAGAATAATTAAAAGGCCGTATTTCAGAAAATTCAATATTGTCACCATATTTATTCAAAATCCAACTTTAAATTCATTACTATTACAAAAAGAAAATTAAGTTTACATAAAAATTTTAAGAGCTAACCTATTTTTTCCCTGAAATTTGAGACTTTATTCTGCAGAAATTGTGTGTGTTGAAGTCAGTTTCTTAATTTATTACAGGTAAGTGTATGCAAGCAGTGATCTGTTGCGTGTATATTCCTCCCCAAGTGAGAAACAACTGTTAACACACTCATGCACTTGTGTGCTGCCAAGCATTCACACACTCATGTGCTGCCAAACAGTGCACATAATTGGTGCACAAATTTAATAATTATTCTTGGGAACCAATCTCTAGTGAGTAAAGAGTAAATATTTGGCTAATCAACGTCAATTCATAGAATTCCTCAAATAAGAACGAATTTCCAACTGTCTTAATTAGGGATGGGACCCTCAAATTCTTGATTCCTCTGGTATTTGAGATATTCGAAATTTGTAAAAATCTCAAAAAGTATCTTGAATACAGTAATTACAAAAAACTTTACGTCAAATGGCAATTTTAAGAAATTGGTATGAATTATATAGACTTGTGTAGTTGGGAGGGTAGTATATTTTAAAAAAAGGACATTATTGTGTTGATATAATCAATTTACTAAAAAAAATATATATTTTTTTAGTTCCTCGTCTTAGTATCAGTTCGGATTATATGATTATGTACTAATTATCGTAATAGTTTTAGGAATTATAAAGGTTATATTTAGTGGAAGTGTACCCTCATTTGTGTCTGGGGGGAAATCGAAAGACAATTTTGGAAAATCTTAAAAATTCGAACCATGATCTCCCCATCATCGGCAATCTAGTCTACTGTGAGAGTAGCCCATTAGACAATGCGGCCACTGAAGTGGGTTTCTCTTTGCTGTTTATGATGTAATAGACCAGACAGACAAATAGCAATTTGTCAGTGGCACCAAGACTTAACAATTTTTTTAAATAAAATTTTGAATATTTTCACTTCAGCTAAAATTGTACATTTTTAATTATTTGCAGAATCAAATTTGGATCAGAGAATCTAAAGAAAATTTAAGATTCGGATTCGAGTTTCAAATTTTGAAAAATATAGGATTCAACCCAACTTTAGTCGTAATCTCAACTGGTGTATTATTTCAATATTTATAGTAAGAATAATTAGTTGTCTGTTATAATGGTTCATCAAAAGCTTTGCAGTGCAAACAGAATCGTGGACTGAGTCGCAAGTTTGACAAGCCTGTGTTAGAACATTCTAACATTGAAGTGTACTGACCTTTTCAATGGCATCCTGCAGCTCACGGTGAACAGTGACGCTGAGCTTTAAACCAGGGAACAGATCATCAATAAGTGAGACAAACAGCGGCTCATCCTCGTCTACAAGCTTGGAGAGGTTCATCTCTCTTAGTACCCTCATGACAGTTGTCTCCTCAGAGTCTGTGGGGTGAGCCCTCTTCTGGGAGCCCAGAGTTCGTAACACAGACAGAATATTACGTAGCCCAAAGTCATAGTGTACCTGTCAATAGTTAGAGAAATATAGAGTTACAAACGAATGGTAATATGTATTAAATAAAGTTCATTAAGCAAATTATAATATCTATTATTAAATAAATATGATAGAATGAAATAAATAAGACTTATAAAAGTCCTTTTATTTAGTTAATTATATCTTCTACATATATATTTAAAACACCAGACCAATTGGTTTTTTTTCACTAAGTTTGCGAGTTCTATTTGATCTACCAATTTATATGATTCTTTTTTTTTATATATTAAACGTTTAACTCTGTAGATTTGCCAGATATATTTAGTTTTGCAATATTTTTATGTTTTAGATTTTAAAATAATAATCAAGCTATGTTTGGCAATGTTGTTTGCAGCCTAAGATTTATGCAGGAAAGAGAGAAGGGGCAAATCATTTAATTTATTTAATTTACACATTACAAGCAAATGGTAATGTATTCTCGAGAAAATGGAAGCATTTTACTAAACTGACCTGGCCACAGGCTGGAAACAGCCGTTGATGATGATTCACCTCAACAGTTACTCACAATGTCTGTCAATTTTAACTAAAACTAAACATTAAGTTTTCAGAGAGAACAGGCTTCAGTCTGGAGAGAGGATGCTCTAAGGTATGAGTGTAATATAATCAGTTTACCTGTTTACTGAGCTGCTCTTCACACAGCTTGTACAGAGTGAAGAACTTGCGAGCAAGATTGATGTTGTCCTTGAAACCACAGCTAGCAAGCTTCACTCGGATAATGATTTGCCGATCGGGCACCATCATCGCCACAGTACGGAAATTAATCTTTAGGTTCTCCGGGAGTTCCTGGCGACCGGCGTAGCCCGGGTTCATGGTCAGGAATATCCCAAACTCAGGACTGAGGGACACAGTGTCACCATCAGTGAATATGAAGAACTTTCTCCTCTCTTTTTTAGCTGAGAGCACGATAGCTATCTGCTGGGCTGCTACGGATAGAACAGGAAGTTCGATGCGGTATGAACTCATCGAAGCAGCCCCAGGACCCGGATTGAGCGAGTCCTTTAAATATGCGACCGAGTCCTCTGAAGTCCATTTGATCCGAGCAGTTGAACACCACCACATATTTTCCTAAGGCTTTACCCATATCTTTCGTGGTCTCGGTCTTCCCGGTACCTGCAGGCCCAGCCGGGGCTCCACCCATGGACATCCCAATGGCCTACAATTTATAATCATGGAAACATAAAAAAAAATTATAGCCCATTTAAGCTAATCATGGTATTGTTTTAGGAATTATAAAGATTTATTATTTATTTGTTTAGCACCGTGTCTTACTACATGTTCAGGTTATATGCATGTGTACCAATTACTATAGCTAGTTAGGAATGAGGAAGGTTGAATTTAGATTAAGTGTACCCGCATTTTCAAGGAGACAATCATTTAGATAAGCCACACCTAGTACACCCGACTGGGATTCAAATCCCGATCTAGCCATCATCGACATTCTATTGCAAGAGTGAAGCTTTAGATAATTCGACCATTAAAATAGGTTTTTAAAGATTAGTGAAGAGAATATTTACTTCAATATTTTTTAAATAATATGATTTTTCTTATAATATCTTTTAACATTTAAACTGTATGTATTATGTAGGTGGGATACACTTTTTATAGTGGACTTAGAACCACTTGTCTTCAGGCTGATACATTATTATTTGAGGTCTTCAATTAGTATTCAAACACAAGACACTTTTTCCCATAGCTAGGATATTATGAAGCACGTTTATATTTTAAGCAAGGCTATTTTAATTGCTGTTGTTGATATCAAGTAATTGTAGGGTAGTGCTGTATAGGACGTACTTTGTATATATAGTTCGTTGCACATACGGCAGAAACCTGTATATCGCATGGTGGCTGTCACCAGGAGAAATAGGATAAGGAATGAAGTTGTGCAGGAAAATGTTGGGCTACAAGGTTACATGAGATATAGAAGAAGCAAGGGATGATCATGTAATGAGGATGTTGGAATACTTGAGACAGTAGAGGAAGAAAAGGTGAGATGGTATGGGCATGTTGTGAGGATGTTGGAGTATATAAGACAGTCGAGGAAGCAAGGGTGAGATGTTATGAGCATTTAATGAGAATGTTGGAGTACAAAAGACAATAGAGGAAGCAGGGGTGAGATAGTATTGGCATGTAATGAGGGTGGAAATGAAAATAATCCAAGGATAATAATAAATAAGAAGTATGTAGGGAAAGGACTGCAAGAAGACCAAGGAAGAGATGGGAGGAGCAGATAACATCAAGTGTGTGAGCAAGAGAAGAAGAATGAACAGCTGGAAAGGGAGAATGGCTAAAGGACAGAAAGAGATTGAGGCATTTTACTAAACATATCTGGCAACATGTTGGAAACAGTTGATAATAATGTTGGTATCACCTAATAAGGGAAAGATTTAATCAAATGGTTTGTACCTGTGCCAGTGTAATGTAACAACGATCAGTGAGCGGTGTGATGACTAAACGTTCAGTACAACCGAGAAACTCATTCTGATATATGAAGTCGACATCAGTTATGCCCACGATGCAGTCGTCCCTGTCTTCATCAAAGTAGAACCTAGCCTGCTTGAGCCACTCAAAGTCAGTGATGTTCCTAACGTGTAGTTTCACCAGATCGTCAAATATGTCCCGCTGGTGGAGGTGGATTGTGACTGTGGTCTCATATTTCACACGATCGAACTTGCTTAGGTCCAATATTGTTTGTTCAATCAGAAGGTTGAGCAGGTCTAAGAAGCGCTGGTTGGTCAGTTTCATGATGGTGCGGTCAATCCGCGCGGTCCTTAGAGCCACTTCAGCATCTCTCGTCCAGAGCAGCTGCAGCCCAATCAACCCCGCCTGGAACCGGCATTACATTGTACCTGTTTGTCTCTTTCCATCTTGTCTCACACACAATTACAAAGGTAATTTTCATAAATAGTATATCTCTCAATAAGGAAAACCTCTTTTCGCTTTATGAGACAATTGAATTATATTTGGAAGAATGTACAGGAAAGGTGGATAGAAACATATAAAAGGGACGAACACAATATGGCTTTGACCTAGGTTCCATTCTATCGGAACTCATCAGGGAGGAGTGTGAAACGCGCAACGCAACTTCCTAAAAGAGGAAACCAAAAAACACAAAAGGGAGAAAATGGAAAAATGTAAAGAATGATAGGACACATAGATAGGAATATGTAGAAGGTAAAACATAAAGGACAAACACAGTAAAAGGACATAGGATCCGAATATATAATATCTCACAATAAGGAAAACCTCTATTCGCGAAAAGAGGTTTTCCTTATTGAGATATATTTTATATTCGCATCCAATGTCCTTTTCCTGTGTTTGTATTTTATTTATTTTGGCTTTTTCTAGCATCCCCTTCCATCCCACCTTGAACTTGTTATCTGACACGAGTTTCAGTTGCTCTTTATCTTTTCAAATATGTGGCTGCCAATTTATTATTTTTCTTTCTTTCTTAATTATGAAAAAACAAATATTTCTGGAAATTTAATATCGTGTGAAGAGTGTATGAAGAAATGCAGAAATAAGTTTAATGTTCTTATCGAGGTAAAATTGAACTTTTCTTTTCGGTTGTCTTCCTTCCCTATCACTTACATTAAACTACTTTTCGATGTTTCCACTTTTCATAAATATATGAGTGTAGTTTTTTTCCCCAGCAGCGTGTCTTAATACCGGGTCAAGTTATACGCATATGATAATTACTGTAATGGATTAGGAAGGAAGTATTTTACAGGTAATCTTCACTCATTAGTGTTGGAGGAGAGTGGGAAACCATTTAGATAAAAACACCCTCAGTAAACCCAACTGGGGATTCAAGCCCCAATCTCCCTTTCCTCAGCAGGCCAGTCTAACATGAGAGATGACGCCTAAGAGTTTATTTTATATAAGTGGTTCCCAGCCTTTTTTAGCTTAGCACCCACTTCTTAGAGTTGGCTGATATATGTAATAAGGATGCTGAAATTAGCAGGAATAACCGCAAATTCATGTTACATTGTACATTCTCATATATATATATATTAGCTCCGCGTCTTCAAAGAACTAATTATATTAACGATTTAGGGATTAGAAAGGTTTAATTGAGAGTAAGTGCACCCACATTTGTGTGGAAGGAGAGTGGAAATTATCTAGAAAAATCACCCTCAATGTACCCGACCGATATCAAACCCTGATCTCCCCATGTTCGGCAATCTAGTCTAATATAAGAGTAGCGCGTTAGACCATGCAGCCACCAAAGTGGGTTATATTCATAATTAATTATTTTAAACTAAATCATTACTATTATACTATATATACTATGTAAGAATATAGGTACTTTTTCCGTGGCTTAACTTATAATCCTTATGAATAAAATACATCTTAAAACATAAGTTATGTTAAATGTTTATGAACAAAAGTAATTAAATTTAGGTACTGTCAAAATTATATAACATAAATATTAAAATAAATTTAAGAACCTTTTGTTACATATTATTGACATAAAATTATTGCTGTAAATCCACTCCAAAAAAACCTATATGGCCCTGTTCAGCCCTCTTATAATTTACTGTCCTGCTAACAACAAAAAATCCCACTGGAGAGCAGTACCATTCAAGTTGGGAAACACTGGTTTAGACCATTTGGTCACTAAAGCGGTTAAATATATTTATTGGTTGGGATTAAAATGTTTCTCTAATTGTGGCTTATTTTATTAGTCATACATAGGGTACATTAATATTATACCATTGTGTGAAGAGCTAATCTTGTAATTAATGTCAAGTGTATACCTGAGACGGGTAGTTTGTGAGCATCTCCAGAACGTCAAACTCCGGGTCATTGATGTAAGCCCACACCTGCGCGATGATCCATCCAACAGAGAACTTCTTGTTCTCAAGCAGTGTGCCCAACCAATTCTCCACACCACCGGTACACATCACATCCTTCTCGAGCTTGATCATCTCCATCTCGCGAGAGTACACAGCCAGGATGCGCTCGTAGTCCTTATCGTGGAACTGCACCTTGGCCACATTGTCGAACACGCTCAGCAGGTGGTTCTGGATGGTGTGACAGTCTGACGCCTGACCCAGGATTTCCAAAAGGGCCGGGTCAGACACGAAGAAAAATCTAGAACAACATAAACAACAAGCAGTTGCGTAAAGATCTGTCAAATCCTCAAATCGACTAAACATTTTGGTTTTCTTCTTAAACTTTGATGAAAAATTGGAATATATATATAATAGTTACCGGAACATGTTAACAGATGCTCATGATGAAAACGCCCTAATATTAGCAACCACATCCTACACACACACACACACACACACACACACACACACCAGGTTTTAAACAAATTGCTGAAGGACATTGCCCTCACTTTTCTAATTAATTTCTTGATAGTTAAAGTAAGGTTTATTTTATATTTTATACATCAATTTTTAAAAATCTTAAAATTAAAATAATGTTTATAATGTTATGAGGTGCTTAGTTTTAATTTTTGGTATATGTAAATTTACCAAATTAAGTTTTCATACCGAAAAAATTTATAATAATTTTGGTTCTTGGTGATAAGTACATAATTATGAAGCACTGCTCTAGACTCATCAATATTTATAGGTATTCTGAAAATTGAAAATGATACTACTAATTACTAACATTATTAAGAAACATTATACTAAAATTGCTTTTACCACCAATAATAGTATCAAGAAGAACCTTAGTAATAGCAATTTGAATATAAGTGACAAATATAGTAAAAATTGAATTTATCAACTCACCTGCGAATGCAACAGCATTTTCATAGGTTAAACTGGAAGTAATTTTAAAATTAGTTATAAAGAACATTTTTCTGACTTTAAATTTAACAGAACAAAATCAAAATTTGAAGAGCATTTAAAAATGCAAACCACCAGCCCAAACCAATTGAACAATGTATGCAACCTCTTCATTTATCCCATAAAGGAATCAAATTAAATACAGCAGAGATTTTTTTTATTCAAGCAGCTTTATTTCACAAAAAATATATTCTTAATGAACAGTTACAATCATCAAACCAAATTCTAATTAATACTTTAAAACACTTACCTAAGAATATTAAAATTCTGTAAACCCTATCTATCCAGTTCTACCCTCCAGCATAGTTAAATTACCCATTCAAACCGGAGTCGAGAAGATTAAAACTTTATTCTCCTCCTTATTCTTATTTTCCATCTATTTTTTCCATCATTTCGCAGTTCCACGAACTTTATTTGTAGTAACAATTTCACAACCTACCTTTTTTATACCCTTCTAAATCATAATTATACCTACATTTCACTTTAAGCACTTCATTTTTTTTCAATACATATAATCTGTGACACACCACACCTTGTCGGTTAACATTTTCAAGTCGTGTAAACACATCATGTTTCATTCAATTACCACGTAAGTTTGTTTGTTTGAATATATTTTACAATCATAATCTTTTAGTTTTTCTAATTTACATTTTCTATTTTACTCAATTTAATGTTATGGGACGTTGATTTCAGATCAGACTTAGATATAACTCAACCTTTACATTAAATCTAACTAACTTTTAATTTATATAATTTTATTAAAACTTTAGACCAGAGATGTTAACTTTATTTTAACAGTTGGTTTTAAATAAGTTTTATTTTTCATTCTTGTATTAAACTACGCTTACATTGGAATTTTAGTATGTTATAAATGATAGTTTGACCATTTGACTCTTTTAAATGTCCAATTATTGAGTCAATAAATATTTTAAATTTAATGTAAGTTTGTTATAAGATAAGTGTTATTCCATGAGTGTAAATAATTTGTCTAGGGTCTTTTGTTGTACAGGGATTCATCGCTAGTATTCACATTTATAAATTCTTTAATTTAAAATGATATCATCTCAATTCTCAAATAACAATATCTAAGCCTTAACTTATATTTATTCCCGCTTTTCAGTATTTTTCCAGCACTAAGCCAATGAACTTGTGTAAAATAAATAACATTGTCAAACTGAGAGTCTAATTTTGACAAGTATCCTCAGAACTGAGAACGGATGGGTCCTCTGGAACCAAGAAAATGTATTACTTTGACTACTTCTTTCATAATGTGCTCCATATGACGTTTTTATACAAAGGTTTCCTTGGTGTAAATACAATGGCATGCGACGACATTATTGCCCATGTTTTTGCAATCTGTTGATAAATAGTTCACAGCCCCTTGTTTTTTTCCACCATGGCTGGCTGTTGGAATACCATATAATAATTTTAGGTTCAAATTAAACTTTTCAAAGACTTTTTCACCTTGCAATAAATATCCGATCCTTTGGTTGTATCTTTCATAGGAACTAAAGTCAGCGATTCCTCTGTAATGTTAAAATTTCTCTCAATACTAAGGGTATAAATTGAAAGTTGTGCATTGTCAGTGACATTTGTGCTTTCATTCATGGGAAATAAAAAGGACTTAGGCTAAATTCTAATATTTTTTCCTTCAATATTTTTTCAA
Organism: Timema bartmani; assembly: GCA_902151455.1. Classification (NCBI taxonomy): domain Eukaryota; kingdom Metazoa; phylum Arthropoda; class Insecta; order Phasmatodea; family Timematidae; genus Timema; species Timema bartmani. The sequence continues at coordinate 10,270 of CABFWB010008436.1, forward strand.
TGTATGATGCCATTTCTTTTGCTCTCCTGGATATTGTCATAAGATTAAGACTTATTTTTGAAATAATACTTTTTTCCTCTGGGAAAGATATATTTGCCATTTCTTCCAGACATTCTTTAACTAACTCTCTCTCTTTGTATGTCTTCATTTTTATTTTACTAAAATATTAGACCCAACAAAGCTTGCTTTGACTACAATTTCCGAGTCAAGAACCATGTTTCGGAAAAGGTTTTGTTGGCTTGTTATTTTACGTTGCAATTCTTTTTTTACCTTATTCTTTCTCCTTTGTCCGATCCACTTGTCATATTTGCCAGCATGTTTTGTACTGTAATATTGCTATCACTCTCTTCGGCTTCGGGGGTAACTGGTTGATGTCGCGACGACGGCAACGTTGTGTTCAGACACGTGTGGGTAGGGGTAGGAAAAAGGTCAGCGAATGTGTTCCGGCAACATTAGTCGCGGTGGAACGGAAGGATGTTCCGGCAACGTGAGTCGCGGTGGAACAGAAGGATGTTCCGGCAACATGAGTCGCGGTGGGAGGTAGGGTTATGGTGGAGAGAGAGAGGTTAAACAATATTTCTCTTTCGTAACATAAGACAATTTAATAGCTCTTTCAAACAGGTGGTGCACCCGGGTTGGGTAGCCACTCTCTGACTGGGCGAGGCTGAGTGACCACCTCCGACCGAGGAACCACTGTGTTAATACCTTCCACTGTTGCCTGGCCTTGTCCAATGGGAGAAAAGGGGAGCTTCCCATTGGCGCATGAAAACGTGAGCGATAGTGGCTGCCAAGCGAGCCAATAGAAAGAGGAGTTCTCATTGGCGCTAGAGATGGGCAATAAATCACTGACTGTGATTTTTTCACCGATACCATATGATCACCGCTACTCCCAGTGACTCGATCTCAAAAGTATCGGTGATTGAGATATCAGCGATCGGATATACTCCATACTCGCATCGGATGTTAACAGTTACTCGAGCTACGGAGCTAGTATTGCTTCATCTAGACAATTGAGTAAATACTCGCTTCGCGGCCCTGGTTATTCTTTTATTTTTTTATTTTATACCAGCTAAATGAGAATCGACCTTATTGACTGGCATGTTTTACGTGTTATTTCTAATTAAAACACTTGATCTCGTAGAGCTCATTTTTCAAAAACAGTATCAGATTGCTACGTAAAAATAACTTTAATGGTTTAAATGTTTCATTCACATGTGTTTTCAATACAAAATATTTGTTGTTAAGAACAAAATCGAAAAGCTTGCTTACTAAGCAAATCACATTTCAGATTCTATTTAAAAGTAGGTTATGAAAAAAAATCATGTATTCTTTTTTCGGTGATTCTATCCCCAAAATCGCAAATAATATATTAAAATAAGTAACAAAATAGAAAATATATAAATAAATCTTAATATGTACTATGCGTTAATGGTCCTAATCATCATATAGTCTAATCTAAAGTTTATTTGCTTCTAATATATGTTCATCTACTATTAGATGTACGGTATTTAAAATAAAATAACTCTACAATAATATAATATATGACCTGCATTCCAAACAACATTTTCTAAACCAATCGCCATTATGCTATGTTCATTTTTAATGTCACATAAATTTTAATTATAGTAAAACAAATCACTAAATAAATTACACAATTACAAGAGTTTCTCATAGTATATCAAATAAGTTTTAATATTGGTATTCAATTTTTAACATAATGTTTATTGGACCACTAATTTTGCCCAAATTACATAACATTTCACTATAAAATATTAAATAATATTTTTTGCTTTCTCTTTTTATTAACTCTATGAAACATCTTAAAACGCATACTTTTATATTGACTGTACATTAGTCAGGCAACATGAAACTCAGATGAAACCTGAAGATTAGGTAGCTGTATTGTCAATGTCAGTGTGACAGGAAGAGTTTATGTTAGGCCTTTAAGTATTGAATTACAGTGCAAGCCGCCAAACACCCGAATAATTAGTTTCCTTCCAACCGATACTCATGGGACTATTCGAGTAAATATTAAATACCCAGTACTCAGAAATACTCCATACTCCATACTCGATACTCGATTGTACTCGCCTACTCGGACAGCAGCTAAATATTAGCTTTGACCGTGGTTGGAAAGTGAAAAAATATCGGTCCATCAAGACACTGTGAATACCAGTCACAGTGAAAAATTACTGGTATAAATCAACAATATTTTAAAATCACAGTCACTGTATTCACTGATATCGTAAAACCACTGTTTCGCCCATCTCTAATTGGTGCTGAGTAAAGTGGGGAACTCGTCACGGATGGCTTAGAGAACATGGACTGTGGTGTGGTCCAGGCAGTAGAGAGGGTGGGTGGCGCAGCCTGTGCAAGTGCGGAGGAAAGATACAAGGGCCTACTGAACAGTGAGGCACAACAATGTCTCTTCACGTTGTACTCCTTCATTACGCCCAAGGTTTATTTACAAATTAAGCATGTTGCTTTGCTATTATATTTTATATAAAAAAAACTCTTACTCCATTCCTCTTGAAACATACGTCACTCGTCAGTCACTTTACTCTTTTTTACAGACATCGTCGTAAAATGTTACAAACTAAATAAATTGCGTCAAGCCGGACGAGTTTACAATAACTAATAATAATGTTCGTATTGGCATCAACCGTCAACTGGATGAGTAAATTTAAACAACGGGAATTGCTGCTACAACTAGCTCACAGACAGCAGTCTTCCAATACCATTACCAACACCCAACTTGGATAGTGCAGAGATAGTTTTGTTATTTAACTTGTTATGTCAATAATGTGAATTAAGTGAATCCACAATAAATCAATAGGTAATACAAAACAAAAAATATTTATGTTCTAGGTGAATTCTTCAAAACAATTTTATATTATTTCGATTCTTAAAAACTCTTTTCCTTATCCCCCTCGCTGGCTGCATAAAGTGAGGTCAAGGGTCGCATGTTGTCCATGCACGCGGGTTGTGCATGGCTGGTCTAACAGATGGCATCAAGAGTTAAAATTGTATTTTCTACCTTTACCTACCAAATAGACAGACAGAATATAACTGGTAAAGAAGAGGCAGATTTCATTTATATTTTAAAGTATTTATTTGAGGTAGAGGAAGATTATAGAAAGGTGTTCCAGAAGGATATGCTGAGAACAGGGGAAGAGGAATGGAGAAGATTCAGAAGGTTAATGGTGGATACAGAGGCGGAAGTCTGTGGTAGTGCAAGCAACAAGAGGAAATGGAAGTAAACTCCATTCACGGTAGGAATTACTCTCTGAAAGGTATTTTTTCCTACCAATATCCTACTATTTAATATATTTCTGGTAGGGAAAAAGGCCTTTCAGAAAACAATTCCTATGCTGAACAGACTTTAAACTCCTTAGTGGAATGAGTGAGGGAGAGAGACAGTGGGTAACAAAAATAGGACCTCCAGGGAGTGGTTTTGAGGACAGTGGAGGCGTAGAGAGCAAAAAAGAGGGAAGCAAACAAGATCATGAGGGAGGAAAAGAGAAGCTGAATGGAGAAGTGGTCAGAGATGATGGAAGCGAATAGCGAGGGGAATAAAAAAGTGCTGTATAAAATGGTTAAGAGTAGAAGAAAGAACAGGGAAGAGAGAGTGGCAATAGTTGACAAGAATGGAAATGAAATGGATAAAAAGAGAGGAGTTGCAGAATGCAAAGTGGAGCAGCGAGGAGGAGGAAGGGAAATACGAAGCTGGCAGCAGTCAGGGAAGGACAATGGATATAACCTGGAAGGATGTTGAAGAGGCACTGTGGAAAATGAAGGGTTCCAAGTAATGAAAATAGTGTGGAAGGAGGATTCCGGAAGACCCCAGAAAGAGGGGGGCTGACTGTCCGTATATTTAAAAAGGGAGATAGGAAGAAGTGTGGGAATTATAGGAGAGTGACACTTATGTGCCATTGTGCAAAGATATATGAGAGAGTGCTAGAAAGGAGAGTCATAAGGGTAGTGGAAGAAGGATTGATGGAGGAGCAGTATGGCTTCAGACCAGGTAGGTCCACAGTAGACCTAATATTCGCTGTGAGGCAGTTGCAGGAACACCATTATGAGTTGGGGAAGGATCTGCTGATGGTTTTTCTGGACATGGAAAAAAGCTTATGACAGTGTGTGCGTGTGCAGAAATAAGCTGTGGGAAGCGCTGAAATATAAAGGGGTGTAAGATGGAATGGTGGGGGGAGTGTGTGAAATGTACAAAGAAAGAGAGTGTTGTACGAAAGTGGGAGGAGAGCGGACGGAATGGTTTGAGTTGAAGAATGTCTTGAAACCGGGAAGCCACTGTTGTTCATGGTATTAATGGATGTAATGATAAGAGCGGTGGTAGGAAGAGTAGGGGAAGGAAACATGAAATCAATGGTGCTTGCAGACGACCTGATGGTGTGGGGAAACGAGGAGCAAGGAGTGCAGGAACAGTTGGATGTATGGAATGGGATGGTTATACACTCCGGAATGATGTTTAATGTAAAGAAGAGTGAATTGGTGATTATAGCATGGAAGGAAAATAGGTACATGGGGTGAGTAACATTAGGAGGAGTTCAACTTAAGAAAGTGGAAAGCTTCAAGTACTTGGGAAGTGTGGTAGAGGAAAGAGGAGGAAACAAAAGAGAAATTGGGGAGAGAGGGAGGCAAGTGGAGGCATTTTACAAAGCATCAGAAGTCTGGTCTGGGGTAGAAATGAGCGCATAAGTGCAAAGGAGTGATGTACAGGGCGTACTATGTCCAAATTTTGCCGTATGCATCAGAAACCTGGGTGATGAAGGAAAGGGATCAGAACAGGATACAGGCATGAGAGATGACATTTCTGAGGAGTAAGCTGAAAGTGACAAGAATGGACAGGGTTAGGAATGAAAGGGCGAGAAAGATAGTGAGGCAGGAACCCCTACAGATAGGATAGAGAAGGCGAGTTTGAGGTGGTATGGATATATAAAGAGGATGGAAGAGGGAAGGATTCCAAGGAGGATGTTCAAAATTGAGGTGGCGGGCAGGAGGCCAAGAGGAAGACCCAGGGACGGGTGGATAAAGGGAGTGTGGAGGAGTTTGGAGAGAAGAGTATTGGCCCATCAAAATGAAAGAAAGGTAGTGGTAGGATGGAAGTAAATGGAGAGGCTTATGTTCAAAACAGACCCTGCCAGTGGCAGGAAATTGTGCATGATGATGATGATTATGATTTGAGATAGTAAATGTGCACTTTCTAAAAACCAAATGATTGTATCAGCACATAATTTCTACAAGTGAAAGCGAAAAGACCTATACATTTTGCCGGGAAAGTTATTTTCAAATACCGTTCAGGGTTCTTTTACATGAAGCAATTGAGGGACTGATGGATTTACTTTCCCTCTGAAGGAGGTTGTGCTACGAATTTTTATTACTCAAGGAAAATCCGTTGACCCCAGCTGGGTTTGAACCCACGAACATTGGGTCCTGAGGCGAGCATTTTACCCCAAGACCACCGAAGTCACCAGGAGTCAGATGCTCCTAGTATTAACTACCTACTTTTTGAGCTTGGTGTCAACATTTTGTCTTTACCTTGGGAATATGAGTCGCTTTGCCTCCAAATACCCTGAGAGGGACTTTTGGCAGAACTCAAGCTGCTCGAGAAGATGGGGCAGGAGTTGCTGCATACTCTCGTCCCCCACGCAGCAATCCACAACGTTGGTGATCTCGTGTGCCCTCGTCATGATCTTAGCCCAAGACTTGTCGATGCCCTGAAACCTCTTGGCCTCGGCTGGCAGTTGCTTGGCGATGTCTCCTCCGACAAACACTGCCTCCAGATACACCCATAGGTTCTGTACCAGGGTCCAGTTCTCCAAGATTTCCGAGGTGCTGTTCAGTTTGTTTATCCACAGTTGGATGTCCTTTTTGAATGGCGCATTGTACCTGTTGATGAACTATGATTTGTTAAACAAAATAAAGGACCTCATACCAACATATTAAAATAAAAATAGATATAATTTCATAAAGCTTGTTTGTACTAAAATAAAATTTATGTTGAATTTACAAAACACAGTATCAAGTAATTTATATTTTCTGAAAAATGACGTATTCAATTAAAACAATCCAGCCACTAGTTTTTATAAAACTTAATTCTTAAATGACTTTATAAATAGTTTTGTAATATGCCTAGTTATTTATTTTATAATTACTATCTGATAGGTGGAAAAACAACAGTAAATAAATTGAGAGTATTTTACCCTCTTTTTTTTTATCACCACACCTTACTATATGTTCAAGTTATAAGCATTCATAATAATTACTCTAATGGGGTATGCATGAGGGAGGACATTTTTAAAGGTAATCTACCCGAATTTGCGTGGAAGGAGAGTGGAAAACCATTTAGGGGGAAAAAGCCTCAGTAGACCCGACAGGGATTCAAACCCTAACATCCCCGTCATCAGCAGGCCAGTCTAACATGAGAGTGACACCTTCCAGAGTTTAGACCATTTGTCCACTAAAGCGGATTTTTTAAATATTATTTACAGTTGATTAATAATGCATAGTAGGAAATATAAGACAATGCCAGTATAACTAGTCTCAATGAAATAATTGTAGGCTCTTTAAGGAAAACCTCTTTTCTCTTTATGAGGTAATTGTATTATATTTTGAAGAAGGTATAGGAAAGATGGATAGAAACGTATAAAAGGGAATAAACACAATATGGCTTTTGAATGAAAAGAAGAACACAGTTCACACTTTACATTGCTGCCATTGGACAAAGAGATAAGAGGTTGCCTCTTAAAGTGAAAAGAGGTTTTCCTTAAAGAAATATATTATATATTCGCATCCAATGTCCTTTTCCTGTGTTTGTCCTGTATGTTATAGCTTTTACATGTTCCTATATATGTGTCCTATCATTCTTTACAATTTTCCATTTTCTCCCTTTTGTGTTTTTTGGTTTCCTCTTTTAGGAAGTTGTGTTGCGCGTTTCACACTCCTCCCTGATGAGTTCCGATAGGATAAAACCTAGGTCAGGGGATTGGGCGGTGACGATTGATTTTCTTTAAGAGTCTTTGTCCAATGGCAGCAATGTAAAGTGTGAGCTTTGTTCTTCTTTTCATTGTATAAGCCTTATTGTGTTCGTTCCCTTTTATATGTTTCTATCCACCACCTTTCCTATACCTTCTTCCAAATATATATATATATGTATGTATTTTATTGCTATTCAACTCAAATTTAGTAAATAGATATTCAAATTTATTAAATTAATGAGAAGTTTTCAGCTTATTTAACTTAACCTAAAAAGTTTGATTTTAAAATAGGGAGCGATATTCCCAGAAGTAACAGGTGTAAACTGTATAAATTTAAAATTAACTCTTTCAGAAATTTCACTATAATTTAGACATTCAATAAATGGGAAAATGTCTAGAATAGAGTATTTTTCAGGGATGGACGGGGATGACTTTTTTATTTTGGGATGGGAATGGGATGGGAAATTAGTCAAAATATCGGGATTTGGGACGGGAATGGGAAATTTTAAAATTACCCTTTAGAATACTCTTAGATTTAAAATATATTGATTTCCAAACTAATATGGTAAGACTTTTTAAAGCTATAATATTATTAAAACCCACTTAGATGGCTGCACGGGCTAAGGCATCAATTTCACAATAGACTAGACCAGTGGTTCCCAACCTTTTTCAGACTGCGTACCCCCAGCTGGCTCGGTTCCTTTACGCGTACCCCCTACCCCAAATCC
>CABFWB010008437.1:4658-17990 GCA_902151455.1 Timema bartmani
GGAGGCAGCAAAAATGTATGCCTCTGGAAGATATTTAAATTATTTCTGTGGTAACCACAAAGGGCAGTGATTTAAATAATGTGTGTGGCCTTACATACAATGTACACTTTTTCTGTTGTTGTTTTTTACAATTTTTAAACTTAGGGGCACTTGTGTATAGTGGTAGGCTTACTTAAATATTTTATTCACAATGAGGAGCACTTTAAATGTTTTACTCGAAGAGAAGAATCAGTGGGGGTGAAAGGAGGCGGTTAGTAAAATAATTTATTTTTTAAAAAGGTTTTTGCTTTCCAACTCAAAAGGGAGATTGGGGATCCAGGAGCTCCCAGAAGATTCCTAAGAAAATCAAGCTCTATATTGGAGATAAACCAGAACCTTAACCATTAGACCCTAGAGAGGGTCGCACTTATTTTCTTTCCTCAGTCACAACGAGTTAATCTTTAAGAAACTGTGAATTCAGTACACCTTATTTACTTGAATTAATTGTTCGAGAATCAGTGATTGTTCTAAAACTAAACACACTTGTTGGCATCCGTCTTGAGGAAACCTCACACCTTTTTATGGAAGGGTGTATCTCAAAACTTGGGAATCACTAGCTTAGTGGAAGCGTATATTGTAGATGTAAGTATTCTATAACTACTAAAACTCCGTCGGTAAAATGAGGTTTTTACGAAATGTTTCCAAGCTATTTACTTGTTGGCCAATACGTCACCATAAATATATTACAGAATAAAAACGTGATGTGGTCATTTACAGAACCTAGACGTAAAAAGAGCAGACAAGTGTATTATTCTCTTCATTTTACTAACTAAAGACAAATAGTAAATAATTAATAGCCCAAGATTGTAAGACTTGGTTTCGAAATTTTCCTAATACTAATAGTCAACAAAAACATTTCCTAAACCCAACCAAATTAAATTTCCCTGAATTGTTTCGAAGTGTTGATTTATTTCGATCTTTCGATTCGATCTTTTTTGAAATCGCTAGAAAAAGAATCGATACGTGAATCATATCGAGGCCTTTGGGTCGATCCAAAAAATCAATTAATTGAGGGCAAAGAATCGATTTTCGAAAAGATCGATCCAAGATCGGACATCCCTAGGGACGAGGCGGGGGTGAGTCTAAGGGCTGTCTATATCTCTCCTCTCTTTTTAAACCCAACGATTTTAAAAGTTTTTAAAATGTTTAATTTTCCATTTGTTTACTAACTTACTCTGTGACATTAGGAACTTGAAAGTTCATTGCCGCACTTACAAAAGTACGCCACCTATCCCTATCTTGAGCTAGTTCTATCCAGTCAACCTCATTACACCCTATCAGTATCTTGAGCTAGTTCCATCCAATCCACCTTATTACATCCTATCCCTATCTTGAGCTAGTTCTATCCAGTCCCTTAATTATACCCTATCCCTATCTTGAGCAAGTTCTATCCAGTTCTTCTTATTACATCCTATACCTATCTTGAGCTAGTTCTATCAAGTTCCCCTAATTATATCCTATCCTTATCTTGAGCTAGTTCTATCCAGTTCTCCTTATTACATCCTATACCTATCTTGAGCTAGTTCTATCCAGTTCCCCTCATTATATCCTATCCCTATCTTGAGCTAGTTCTATCCAGTCCAACTCATTACACCCTATCCCTATCTTGAGCTGGTTCTACCTATTCCACATCATTACACCCTATCTCTTTAAGGTCCAATCTAAAGTTATCCTCCCATCCGCGTCTAGGGATTCCCGAGGTCTCTTCTCATTAGGTTTGCCAGTAAATACCCTGAACAAGGTTCTAGAATCTCCCATTCACGCTGCATGTCCTGCCCACCGTAATATACGAGACTTGATTATCCTAACAATGTCATGTGATAAGTAAAGTGTATGTAATTTATTTTATTTATTTAGCATCACGTATTACTACCCGTTCGGGTTATACCCTTAAGTACTAATTACGCTAATGGGTTAGGAATTGGGAAGGTTGAATATAGGTGAAGTGAACCCGCATTTGCGTTGAGGGAGAGTGGAAAACCATTTAGGAAAAACCACCCCCAGTTCACCCGACCGAGATTCGAACCTCAATCTCCCCGTCCTCGGCAGTCGAACTCAACACGACAAGCGCGTTAGCTAACTACGCCACCGAGGCGGGTTGTATGTAATTCATCATTTTGTAACTTGCCCCCACTACCCATAGTCTAATCCATTTTTGGACCAAATTTCCATTTGTTTACACGTATAAATAAATAAGATACCTTCAGCTTGGAAATTTAAGTCATCTTGCACTCAAGTAAGTATAGTTTATTAAACCTTTGTTTGGTTTGTGTGAATCAGGCTTATTTGTTCAGCTTGAATGATCGAGTGGTGCTACCGAGTTGAAAAGGTTCGACAGCCCGAGCCACGCCTATTTATGTAAATAGCTTTATAACAATATTTCAGGTGAACTAAGGCGCACTCAGGCATTTTAATTAGGTGGCGACACAACAAAAGACCCCCATACACAACTTGCGAAATGGAACTAAAAATTGTTTCCGAGGCATAGCTGTCCAACCAGAAGCGTGACTTGCCATGCCTGAAAGCATAATAATGCGGTGAACGGCAGGGCTGGATCTGCGTGAACGTGATTGACTGAACCGGGAGGTCGGGGTTCAAATGGCTCAAGTTTTGGCCAGCTGGGGAACTAAAGATGATTTTCCCGATCCTGATGCACTCTCTTTTTTCATAGTGCAACTTACTATCCATCCTTGTTATCCACATAGTTATACAAGTGGAGTAGGGTCATAGAAAATGGTTAGAGGAAATGTACCAGCATTTTCGTGAAGTGTGAGTATAACATTTTGGGAAGTCTTACAAGCAAATCGAACAGTTATTCTAGTGATACTGAAATTAACATATTAACATATATTTTTGAAATATATGAAATAGAATCAATACTTTCTTTATTTTCAAATAGTTTAAAGTTTAACAATAATAAAAAAAAAACCGATTCAGTGGCCGAGTGGACTAAGACGTCAGTTTCACGTTAGACTGGTCTGCTTCTGGCACGATAGCGGAGTTCACCACTCTCCTTCCACGCAAATGAGGGTAGATTACCTTTAAAACTATTCCTTTCTCATCCCTACCCCAGTGCCAGGAAAATAATGGGTTATTATTATTATTATTATTATTATTATTAGCACCGCGTCTTACTACCCGTTCGGGTTATACGCACTTACGCTCATGTGTAATGGTAGGCTGATTGTGAGATGAAATGGAGGGCCTACAAATTAACGTGGGATCCGAACCACGGTGGAGGCCTGGCACTCCACACATTCACAAGTTGTGATTGCTACAAGTCTTGTCAGAGGTGAAGGAAGGGTTTGGGGGTATTGTTCTTTTAAAAGTGTACTTCCTGTTTATGGTTGGCTTCATGATTTCATTTCTGTACTAAAATCTGTATTTTCCAATGGAAGCTTCTAGGCGTAGAATCTAATGACATCAACTATATATTTGGACGAACCATAAAGTTTACTTAGGAATTTTTTTTTTCGCCTGGATGGGTACGACTTGTGTTTATTTATTTATATATCTTTTATCATAATGTTTTACTACCCGTATGGTTTATACGCTTGTGTACTAATTACGGGTGTTTGGGGCGAGTAAGGTTGAATTTAGAGGAAGAGTACCAGCATTTGGGTGAAGGAAGAGTAGAAAACCCGTTAGATTCGGAACCCGATCTTCCCATCATCGGCAGTGCTGTCTATTGCGAGGGTGACGCTTTTGACACCCAAGTATGACTGGTTAAATTATGTATTTATGGATACTCTTGAAGGACAATGTTGATGAGGTCTACAAGTGAATTTTATTGGACTGCACTTCTAGCCTTCCCGCATTGCCCCTTATAAGAGGGAACAACCAGGGACGTATTGTAGATTGTTGTTAGGAAACCCGCTTCCGAAGGTCAAATGGTCTAAGGTGTCACTCTCAAAATATACTGGAATTCCGATAAAGGAGAGATAGGGGTTCGAATCTCAGTTTGGCATACTGGCGGTGGTTTTTCCTAAATTGTTTTCAAATCTACACCAATGCAAATCCACCTACAATACCTGTTAATGGAACCTTCCTCATATTAAACACATTCACGTAATTAGTACATATGCGTACAACCCTAACGGTAGTAAATTGTGGTGATAAAAAAAAGTTTAAACTGATGACTTAATTGGGAAATGTTCTCATCACTCAGTAGAACACTCATTGGTCAGGTCCACCGAGAATTCATTTCAGAACCTATGCATGTTTGGTCAAATGGGGAACCTACTAGAGTGTGATAACATATCACAGGTACAATATAAACAAGCAGTGACTACCCTGGAAACACTCCACGGCACGACACTGTGAATAACCCATCACCAGTACAAATCCGCCCTCTTTACTCAGAGCTCTGTTTAATTAATCAGGTCAGTATCAATCAAAGCAATTTTAGAGTCAATATAATAAGGCCCTGTATCATTCAAGTTAGAAAACAATAAAATTGACGCAGGAAAATGTTGAATATAAAATTTGAAAATATTATAAGACTATAAAAATGAGTTTATTTGCATTTACGAATCTTATATATTAATATTTTAATTTATTTGAGGTATTTAACGTGCACTTTCTGAACCAACTGATTATATCAGCACACGACTTATAAATTAACTTATAGCTAGAACAGACACAACATCCAGCCCCCGGCCGTTAATTCATCATTGTGGAAGGGAAAACCCACAGTTCACCAATGATAATTTTTGCAGCCATGTCGAGAATAGAATAGGGGACTCTTAGCTCAGTAGACACACACGCTACTGACTGAATTAAGGTGTCTGAACACATTACTTTAATGATAATATTTTAATTACGAGCCTCCCGGAAGGATATACTTATGGCCAAAACAATTTTTTAAAGGGCATTACAATTTCTATTGAATGCTCTTTCACTCAACTTTCTATCTCTTAGGAATTGTATGGTTACTATTGAGGAACAGCGTTGTCATTCTTTGGTTTTCATGTAGTTGATCTCCCCCTTAAATAATATAAGAAAATTTTTGCACCGCTGTTTGTCGATGTTGCCAGCAGCTTCGTCTTACCACAGCACATCAGACATAACTGAAAGTGAAGATATTTGGCAACAGAGCGAGAGATAGAGAAAGCGAAGATATTTGGCAACAGAGAGAGAGAGAGAAAAAGCGAAGATAAAGCTTTTCTACATAAAACCTGCAGTTACCATAGAGGTGATAGATAAGTTAGCTAAAAGTTTTCTCTTCAAAGCTGATACACTTTAAAGAGCTTTAAAGCTTTCTTTGTTGAACTTTAAGAGCAATGTATACTTTTTTTTTTACCTCACCTCGAAGATCGCTTTGAATTTATTCCGACTCTAAAATTTAGAGGGTTATGAATGTATGGATCAACCAAATTAATTTATGAGAAAATTAGAGATAAATGTGTCATTGATATTGCGAGATTAAATGGAGGACCTACAGTTTAACGTGGGATCCGAACCACGGTGGAGGCCTGGCATGCCACACATTCACAAGCTGTGATTAATACACGTCTTTTCAGAGGTGAAGGAAGAGTTTGGAAATCAGACAATTCTGTGCTGGGACCGAGGATTGAACCCCGGACTCCCGGCACAGAAGTCTGACACCTCACCCCTAGACCGCCAGGTCACCTATGAGCTGATGTCCATGAGCTTTAACTCAACTGGGGTCAACGGATTTTTCTTCTTCAGCAGCAAAACCGGAGGGGAAGTAAAGCCGTCGGTCCCATGTCGTTTGTAGCATGTCAAACTCTGGAAGGTATATAAAAATACCTTTACTAACAAAATTGGTAAGCTCTTTCGCACTTGCACATAGAAATTTAGTGAGTAAGGCAATGTGGAACGATCACCCTTCCTGAACTCCTCTAGTACATGGGACTGCTACCAGATGGTGCAGCCAGCCGTAGTGCTGAGTACATTCTCCAGATGGATAAAATTGACATCAAACCAATCTTCGGGTTGTTGAATTAAGAAGAAGAATAAGTAGAATAATTGCAAGGTAAGCTTGCTACATTACAGGATAAATGACGGAGTAGATGTGTTATATTCTCACCCACTAGCTCTCTATTTGACAAACCATACATAGGCTCTGATTTTCACACCTCACATGAGAATACGTTTCCGTTGAGTGTTCAATGAGGATTAAGAACAAATCACGACTACAGTTAAAAAACAACCCCGCATACTCTAGTAAAGATCCACGCCACCTCACTGCTGTGAGGCGCTAGTGATTCCTGCCGGTGGGTTCGGTATAGGCCTACAACGGTTTTCTTAATAAAAGCTTTATTTCCACTCTCGAAAATAAATTGAACTGCCGATGGCGAGAAAGTCGGGGTTCGAATCCCGATCGGGTGTACTGAAGTTTTTTCCCCCTAAATGGTTTACCCCCTCTTTCTTCATGCAAATATGGATTTTTGAATTGTTGTTTAAGAAAAAAAATAATATATTTCTGTTACTTGTTATTAAGTTATATAAAAAAAATTGTTTTGACAATAATTTCACAGAATTAAGTTGCTAGCATTGTCAACTACTTTTAGAAGCTAGGTTGTAATATTATATAAAATACCATTTCGAGTTTAGATCAAAAGTTGGCCAGCCACTGAGTGGAATGTATGAGTGTTAATGACTTGAGTCATTATGAGATGTGAGGAAAATATTTGTTCAACTGCTTTGCAAACATAGCTTCCAGCCCAGCAGAGTAATTTTTATCACCGCTTATTACTAGCTGTTCAGGTTATACGTATATGTTCTAATTACGCTAGTGAGCTAGGAATAGAGGAAAGTTGAATTTAGAGAATGTGTACACGTATTTACACGAAGAAAGAGTGGAAAACCATTTAGGAAAAAACCATCCTTAGTTCACCCGACAGGGATTCGAACCTCAATCTTCTTGTCATCGGTAATCTAGTTTATTGCGAAAGGGACTTCTTAAGCCATGCGGCCACCGAAACAGGTAATAACTATTTTAATACCTGAATCCGTGAGCACGTAGACTAAATCTCAAGCTTATCTTGTCCGGTTTGCCGGTGACAGAGGAAATCGGGTTTCGAATCCCGGTCGGTGTAATTAAAGTGTTTTTCCTATATTTTTTTTCCTCCGTCGCGTCTTACTTCTCGTTCTGGCTATCTACATACATTAATTACGCTAATGGAATAGAGACGAGAAAGGTTTAATATTAAAGTTATGTACCTAAATTTGCATGGAAGGAGAATGGGAAATAAGTTTATAAAAACCATCACCAGTACACCTAATCGGAATTCAGACTATAGTCTATCCATCACCAGAGACCAATAGCAACAAGAGGGTGACGCGTTGGACCATTCGATCACCGATGCATTTTTTTTTTCCCTTTCGTAGATTATTTTTTTATTCGGTTTACCGGTGATGTGAAGTTCCGAGTTTAAATTCAAGTCGAGTGTATTGAGTTTTTTTGTTGTTGACTAAATGGTTTCACGCCCTCTAAATTTTACTTTTGTCAATCCCAACCCAATTATTTTTTATTAAAATATATGAGAAGACCGCACGAGTAGCAAAATCGATGGAAAACAAATACAAAACTAGTGACGTTGGTTATTTAATTAATATTGAGTGATTTGTAGAATAGCACTCTCTCTCTCTCTCTCTCTCTCTCTCTCTATATATATATATATATATATACTTTCTCTCTCTATATTCATTTATATAAAATGTAGACACACACATGAGGCGTAGCCGGTATTGGCTACGCGTTGGTTGTGCCTATGTGTGTTTGTGCTCTCTTAGTATTCAAATCTTTCTTATTATCCTAAGGAAAGTAAATATATGTATTTACAAAATTTGTTTATGCTATTTCCTTTCAAAAACATTTAATTTCTGTTTTTTCTGTTTTATTTCCCTCCCCCCGGCAGAATAGAAATATCAGCTCAATGACTAACCTAACCTAGCCTAAACTAACATAACCCAACCTAACCTAACCTAACCTAGCCTACCAACATTTATTCATACTAGTAGTTCTGAAACAGGACCGATCAAAAAATGAACGTCATATACGTCCTCTTAATGACTTCCAGTTGCTAGTATCAAGGCTTTGACTTGCCGACGGGTGTGAACACTTACGGTTTAGTTTAGGTGGGCGCTAACGCCTCCAATTTTTCAAAAGGCGCAACCAACAAACCATTGAAAAAATGCAATAGGACAGCATAAAACGGATGTTTTCTCTTTTTCTTCCCCAAACTCTAACATTCCTTCATTCACATTTACGGTTTATTAAGGCGGGTGCAAATGCCTACGTTTTTTGAAAGGGCTCTACCAACACGTGCGCAAACAACACGCTCCCCTAGGATTGATGAGGATTGATGGCACCCAAGGTAAATAACCAAAATGTTGGCCCTTGAAGGCTGTTATTTAAAATTTGGCTCAATTCATATATTGGTACTCAAACCGGTTACGCGTTTATAACACCTGTTAAAAATAATAAAAACAACATATTCTTTTATTGTTAAGAACATTGACCCTATACTTTTGCTAATACTGCTAATAAATTCGGCACCCAGGGCACGTGCCCCACCCGTCTAACTCTAGTTACACCACTGGACTATATACACACATGAATATTTTAAAGCCATTTGTTGTTATTTAGAGCAACTTTATTTTAACATAAAGGAAAAATAATAGTCTCTATTTAATCAACAGCGAGCGACATATGTGTTGAGTCCAAGTTAGTGTGTTGCGTGTGGTATTAGGTCTGTAATGCGGTTAACCCTAGTCCTATGGCGTTGAAACCGTGTTCCTTTGTTCCCCAGTTGTCTATTACAGTAATAATAGGCTATAATAGCGATCATAACAATGGCATAAAGTAATAACACAACCAGCGTTTGCTTGGCATCTGCGTGTTGTTTGATACTTCTAGAGTTAGGGGTGATGCAACTATGACGCGCGAGCCCAATGCGGCACGCGGTATATATTTTATTTAACACGTGGCTTTCACCCCTGTTCTCCTAGTTATTTTTATGCACCGACAGCTTTGCTAGTTATTTGACACCTTAGCTCAGTCGGTAGCGCGTCTGTCTACTGAGCTAAGGGTCTCGGGTTTGATTTCCGGCATGGCCGAAAAATTTATCATTGGTAAAATGTGAGTTTACCCTTTTAAAGTGATGAATTAACGGTAGGAGACTGGATGTTGTGCCTGTCTTAGTCTTAAGTTAGAGTATAAGACATATGAAGCTACGACAAGGCTATATATACATATAATTGTGGCCCTTAGTAGTAAATAATTGAGAGTCACTGGTCTAAGGCGTCATCCTCGCAATAGGTTGGATTGCCTATGACAGGGAGACAGGGGTTTGAATTCCAGTTGGGCGTACTGGGGGTGGTTTTCCCTAAAGTATTTTCCATTCCCCCACCTCCATTTTTCTGCCCAGTATTCCCATTCGCACGCTAAAGAATTTATCTAAATATTATCTAAAAATTGGACACTCGTTCTCAAGCCTATCCAACTGGAGATCAGACGGTTACAAGTGACGACGACAAGAGACTGCAGACCTTCATCAACAGATGCTCAAGGAACATGTTGGTCCTATGGTGGCCAAACGTAGTGTCAAGTGAATAGCTGTGAATCAAAACCAACCAGAAGCCCATACAACTGGAGATCAGAGGATTAAAGTGACAATGGCTTGGTCACACTCTCCAGAGAGACCATAAAAACGCCTCAAGAGAAGCTCTGGACTAGAAACCGCAAGGACGCCGAAGTCAGGGCAGGCCAAGGATGACTTGGCGGAGGACCGTCGACAAAAGAAGGCAGAAAACTTAGAAAGTCACGGGACGTACTCAAAAAGTGTGGCAGAGAATATATAATTCATTCACGACCATAGTTTACTTGGATGACAGCTCAAAATGTTACTAGAAATAGTCCCTAATGCATCCCTACGCCAACAGCTGACATCTATCACTTGGGATAACTGTAATGAAAACAGATGGTAATATATGAATGTGATAGATATATGAATGTGATAGCTAACCACAGAAATTTAGGCCAATATTATTTAAATATTTATTTGAGGTCGCACACAAAGCTTATTTAACGTTTTATTCCACTTAAAAAATTATTCACAGCACTTTCACTAAAGGTCTAACGAATATTGATTCAAAATGGCAACCGACGAATTTAAACCATGTGGTTGAACATGACGGAAACAAGGTTTTTATAACGATGCACCCACGCAGAGGATACAAATATTTTATTCCATTAAATATTTCGAAATACGATAAAATAATGATAAAATACTTTATTATGTATAAAAAAATTACAAGTATTTTCTCTTTTACAAGTAAATACGATGCACGTATTAAGGTATTGATGTATGCACTATATAGCACATAGTCAATAACGTTCCAAAACGAAGAGTAAGTACTTTTAATTATGTCTAAAATATTGTTTCGAGTTGGATAAAAAGAAATTATTAAAAGTAATGAAAGAGTATGAGAAAACTTAAGTTTACGTTATTTTAAATGTAAAATAGAACAGGTAATTAAAAAACATTTATAACAAAACAGTTATCTTTTACAATTGTTGGCAACCCAAAACCTAAACATATGATTTTTGAACTGTCATCCAGGAAAAAAGTTATCATGAACAGACTCGACTCGAATGGCGAAGCTTTGTTGAGGCCCTACGCTCTACATAAAGAGTTAAAAGAATGTTTACCAGTTTACATTATGTTCTCAAAAAGGCTCTCCGGTATTGTCCTGAGTTATGGGATTGAAAACTAACCCCTTGTTCAAATTATATCCTGATGGAAGGTAGTAGCGTGTACACGGCAAGGTCAGTGGGTAATTTTGTTTCTTCGCTATTCACACCGTCTATCACCCGCATCGTCGGAGACGTTGCTAAGACGTCGACATTGTCTGGTCCAGTTGACCGGTGAAGGGGCAGGAGGTCGGGGTTCGAATATCAGCAAAATATATTGAGTTTCACTCTATCTCTTCGTAAATGTGGGTACATTTCCTCTTGATTCTACATTTCTCACCCTTACCCCATTAGTGTAGATATTCGGATTCAGGTAGTTATATACGACATTTTTTAAATCTCACAGAGTCTTGGTTTTGCATCCGGAATTCTAAAATAGGTCCATATTCCCGGAACCACTATTTTGTCATCATAACTCTTTATCAGAAGTTAGCAAAGAGCTAGCAGGCAAACCAGTCTAGACGAATGACAGATACATGTCTTTGTCTGTGTGTCCACCGTCACGGGTGTGTATATAATATTTGCGTTGTTCTTCCCCCCTTCCTTTCCAACCCCTGACCCGGTGACAGTACACCAATTATATTTCACAAAGCCCTTTAAGTAATCCAATAATTTTGATATTGGTAAATGCACACAACGTATTCATCAAATTCATTGTTTACATAATCAATTCCATATTGACTCACAATATGATTCCGTATCAAATATTATCTACGTTTGATAGTAAAACCCCCACCGGTGGGCATGTGGTCTAAATGTCAGGCTCGTCTAGTCCTGTCTGCTGTTGACGAGGGAAGTCCGAATTTATAATTCCAGTTGGATGTAATGAGGTTTTTTTCTTCTAAATTGTTTGCCCCTCTATGTCTACGCAAGTGTAGATACATTTTCTCAGAATTCTACTTTACTTATCTTTACCCCGTCGGCATCAATAAAATAAATAGATAAATTATATAACTATCAACTTTCCATAGAGAAGTTTTTAGTTACCAACGTGACTATTTGTGTTGTGAAACTTTTGAGATTTAGCTAAAACTATAGACGCGTCTCAATTAGATTAAATGCAGATTAAAAATGACATCTGTCTAAAGGAATAGAACACGGGGCTTTCGGTTTAATGCGTCAACGATTTGCCATTGATCTAGCCAGGATTCGTTCCGTTATTAGAATCATTCTTCACTCATAGTATTAAGGAAGAGTCATTGATGAAAGCTGACACTCCCGCATCGCCGATGGCTGTAATTAAATGATATATAATAGAATTAAATAAATTCACACGTCAATCACAGATTCTGCCTTAAAATATTAGTATAGAAGTAGCTTGAATAGGGAAGCGATTCCGGGATATTCGTAGATTAGAGTTAGATTCCCGTATCCAGGTGTCGATTTTTAATTATTTACGAATATGATACTTTACGCGGCTTTATCCATAATTTAAAGATATTTACATCTTCCTATTCATGTACAATTATCTATTCATGCACAATTAACTATATTAGCGTTAGATTTCTCCCAAAGTTCTGGATAGCTCCACTGGCATGCTAACCAAAAGGTCCCGGGCTCAATTCTCGTATCCATAACCATAATTGAATTAAGGCCACCGTTGACTCGGTGTTGGGATTTTATAGTCACCGGTGTTTGTACTAATAGAAGCCAATGAATTCACACGTCCACCACAGACTATTCCTTAAACTATGGGTGAAGAATGACCTTGAGCGCGGGGCAATTCCTGGATATATCAGAGGTAGAGTAGTAGCGTGGCCAAAATTCACGACTCTTGATTTTCGTTTTCAGGTGTAATATTTCATCTAACCGGCCCCATGATGTAGTGGTCAGTGCACCTGGCTATGAGCCTAGGGGTCCTGGGTTCGATTCCCGGCCGGTATCTTGGGTGTTTTCCCCTTAAGGCTAATTATCCCAACGGTCACCAGGGTTTGGTTAGTTAGACTTAAGTTAGGTTAAGATTCACACCGGCTCCACAAAATCAAAATAACTATCTTCACATCATCTCATTACGGGTACGACGTGTATACAACCTTTTGTGGTGTACCCTGGGCAACTTTCTGTTCCCACCAGAGAGGCTAGTAGTCTACACATAAGGTGACCGAGCCCGGATGTAATGTCCATATATGCCATACGATGAAAACATTTTATTTCAACAGTATTTAAGTGATTTATTTAATTCATTTGAGTGATTTTTCAAGACACGGATGTCGTAACCGGCAAGGGTTTCACAAGCCCAAGGTGTGCCCTTAAGTGATGCAAAATAATAATAGGCTGCTAAAATATTGGGGAAAAATAAAAATAAATTAAAATAGAGATAAATAAATAAAAAACAAGTGGTGACCCCCTTCTCCTCTTATTCAATGTGTTTAAAATTACTATCCATCCTCGCCTTCTCTTTTTACTTTCTCTCTATCTTACAGGTAGAGAAAGTATGGTAATCGTCAAAAAAATTAAACTCGAGATTTTGATGAATTTTGACGTTTCAACACTCCCTGAATCCAAAAAAGTGGTTTTTGAATTTCCGTCTGTCTGTCTGTCTGTACCTCCAACTAGAGCCTAAACTATTT
>CABFWB010008438.1:0-11288 GCA_902151455.1 Timema bartmani
TATATACTATTTAACTAAATAGGACACACGCTGCCCTCTATTAACATCACAATACATCATAGCGAATGTTTCCGAACAAAGCTTAGACATAGAACATTTATTCAAAGTCATTTGGCCTAAATGTCAGTTCGCCTAAAAGTCATTTGGCCTAAAAGTCAGTTGGCCTAAAAGTCAGTTGGCCTAAATTCATTTGGCCTAAAATGTATTTCGAATAAAAAAATTGATGTAGTTAAGTTTGACAAAAGTCATTTGGCCTAAAAGCCATTTGGCCTAAAGTCATTTGGCCTAAAGTTTAGGCCAAATGACTTTAGGCCTAATGACTTTTAGGCCAACTGACGGGTACTCCATTGATTGTGTATCCACAATCTTCACCTGAACAACTGGCGGGAAACAGCTGAACCCTACACTAGCGCTACCAGTAGTGTTTTGTTAGAACGGCATGAGTCAGTGACCGATATACTCACAACACAATACATAAACTTTTCCTTCCCGTCACAAACATATGAATGCATTGACTGAAGTACTTTAGTTTCTAAATACTAAACGGTAGCTCTACTAATGTAGTTTTCAAAATGAAGAAAACATGAAAAAGCCAAAATGGTGACTGATGCCCTTTTAACAAATCATGATTCACCCTAGACATTCATGTGAGGTGTGCACAATGAAATATTTACAATATTATTATAATTATTTATAATATTAAAATTATGATTACACCTTCATATAAGGTATGCACAGTGAAATATTTGCAATATTAATATAACTATTTATAATATTACAATTACTATTACACCTTCATATGAGGTGTACAAAATGATATATTTACATTATTACTATAGCTATTTATAATATTAAGATTACTATTACACCTTCATATGAGGTGTACACAATTAAATATTTATAACTTAATATTAATATTATTACTACACCTCGTATGAATGTATAGTAATACTAAATTTAACTTATGATACTACGCCTAATGCTTCACATGCAATCCTAGCCTTTGGATATTTATTATTAAAATAATAAATTGACACAACTATTTACATACAGTAAATATCTTTGCCTACACCAACCGGAATCAAAATAGTGTATCCTAGACTCACGGTCTACTATTCTTATCACTTGGCCACTAGTGCTGACTGTTAAAAAAAAGTATCATTACCATTTTAACGTCTCTGAATATACATTAAACAATAAATATACTTAATTTATAAACAATTTTCTTTAACGATTTGAATTTAAATAGTAAAAATATATTTTATCAATAAAATTTAGCTAGATATGTGTTTCGAAACATACATTCACCAAAAGTTATGATTGCCAGTTGCCACAGTTAGAATAATAGAATATATTTCCTTTAGCAACAAATATATTGACCTAAACCTTCAGTGTTATCTTATTTATTGATACAATTTCCGTGAGTACATTAATTGCACAACTGGTGTGCCAGTCATTATCTATTCCTAAGAAGAACTTGCTGCGCACTTAATGTTAAGGAAAATCGCATAGCGATCAAGCTTTGTCAGACTCATCTGGAATGTCTATCGCAGCAATACGAGCCGCATTGGACGAACTGTTTGCGAAGTGATAAAGAAAACCAATATTAGTAAAAAGGAAGTGTGTGTAAATATTTTCAAGGACACAGGGAAGGTACTTGAGATAAAGTAACAAGTTTAGGAGCAGTTAGGTTACATCAGTGTCAGTAATCAAACATTGATCATGAAGTTGTGGCTGACTTTGGTCGTGGTCGACTTTGTGCTGTGCATTACATCAGGTAATTATTTGACAACATATAGTTACTAGACCAAAGTGTGTGTGTGTGTGTGTGTGTGTGTGTGTGCACCGGATATTACTACCAGTCCGAGCTATCTGTATATTTACACTAATAATATAGGGGTGATACAGGTAGAATTTAGAGTAAATGTACCCAAACTCGCGTGGAGAGAGAGAGAGAACCTAATTAGTAAATCTAATTTTGTACACCCAGCCGGGATTCGAACTCCTCTTTCTCCATCTAAAGCCTTTCTTTTTAAACATAGGGATCAATCCAAGGCGTAGGGAAGAGGAGGGTAATTTTAGAGGATGTTTCCCCACACCATCGTGGAGAAAGGATGATAAAGCCACGATAGTAAATCACACGTGAAAAATTATCTTCCCTTGCACCCATCCAGGATTCAAACTTTGACCTATCCGTCAACGATGATCCAGTTCAATAAGGATGTTGATCAAACACCTTGGACCACTCAGCCCTCGCTCGACTATGAGATAAAAACCAATTAACGAGTCTCATTACCCGTTCAAGCTAAACTTTTAGTTTTTTAACACCACGCCGTTCTACTTGTTCAGGCTATACGTGTAGGTACGAGTTACGCTGGTGAGCTAAGGATGAGGAAAGGCTGAATTTAGAGGAAGTGCACCCGCGACCACGTGGAGGAAGAATGGAAAAGCCTTTAGGAAAAACCGCCCTCAGTACACCCAACTGGGACTCAAACCCTGATCCCCCGGTCATCAGTAGTCTAGTCTAACACGAGAGTGACGCCTTAAACCGAGGATGTGGCCTTTTAAGGTGTTTGATGGGACCTTTTCACATATTATGTCAATAACGTATCTTCATAATTTATAAATTATACATTCTTAAATTCAAATAGTATTCCTACAATATAATAAAATGAAGATTCTATTAACTGTGGAGATGTTTAGTTTATAGAATTCCATTCTTAAGTGATTTGCTATTGGATTTTATAATCCTTGTTACATGTTGATATATATTTCTAAGCATACTTTCACAATACATATCTTCAGTTAAATTTAAAAATCAATCAAGATCCATGGAGAACAAACTCGAGGAATTGCAAAAAAAACTGTTTCTGTCCATTATTAATTTATATATAATTATAAATACATATATATTTATAACTATATTCCAAATGTAATTTAACAGGAACCTTTGAAATCACAAACCAATATTCTATGTTAACTAAGTAATTTATATATATTATAAATATAAAGAAACAAAATCACAATTCAAAATTAATAAATCTAGTGGAAACCAGTGTTAAAACAGTAATTGAAATTCACGAATATATTTTTTAAAATATTGAAATTTGTCCCCGACGAATGAAAAGAAAAAAAAGTAGGGTAAAATACCTTTCACTTCTTTGGGTTCCTCAAAATACATTAACTTATATTTAGGTAAAGTAGGCCTACGTCTTTATAATTTTGTCAAAATTTACTGTACGTGAAGTGTGCGGCCTTATGGGGAATCGACGAAGTGACCTTGTGACAAGTTACCCACTCCTTCCTTAAACCATGCGGCCACCGAAGTAGGTCCTATAGAAGTTTAATAACTACGCTAATGTGATAGGGATTAGAAAGGTAACATTTAGAGGAATTACATACGAATTTACTTAGAGAGAAAGTTAGAGAGAGAGGGTGAGTGGGAAATAATTTAGTAATAAAAGAACCGCAAGTACACCAGACCAGGATTCAAACCCCGACCTCCTTGTCACTGACAAACCCGACTAAATGGGCTTGATATCTAGTCCGCGCGCCCAACGAGGCGGTTAACAAATTTGTTATCAACCCTTTTTAAGGGCGACCTCACGACAGCAGTGGTTTAGTATTAAAACAAAAGGTACCTGGACGGTTACTCTCTTAATTCGGAGTAACTTTATATCCAAACATGCTAAATTGAAAATTAAATAAATCGGGAATTCAACGTTTAACATTTGAAATATGTTTTGATGGATTTTCAGGTACAAATACAGGTACAAATACCATATATAAATAATTGTTGCGAAATGATTAATGAGCAGAGATAATCATTATGGAGCAATTATTAAGCTAACTATACTAATAGCACGTTCACACTCGGAAGGACCAAAATAAATTTATTTTAAGCAATATTCCAGAAGTTTAAAACCAGAATACGTCTTACTCCGTGGTCAACAAGTCCATAGATTCATTAAAAACCTTTTTTAACTTTGTTTTTTGGAGTCCTAGCCTCACTTAAATATTAACCGGCCCCTTGGTATGGTGTTCACTGCACCTAGCTACGAGCCTAGGGGTCCCGGGTCTGATTCCCGACTGGTACCTTGGGTATTTTTCCGGAAAGGGGAATTACCCCGACAGTCACCAGGGTTTGGATTGTTAGGCTTAAGTTAGGTTTAATTCCCGGTTCCACACCTTCATACTCACTATCACCATCACCTCATCTCATCGGGACATGGAAAGGATGTACGATTAGTACATTCGGGCGTCCCCTGGACAACGGTACATTAGTACTGGATAATATTTCCACTACTGGGCAACGAATAAATTAGAACAAACGCGCAATATTATACATCAATATTATTCAGCCACAAGTCAAGAGTTCAGTATTTCCAAATCCTTCATATATCTGGAATTTTCTTCTTGACAAACGTGTTTTTTTATTTCACGACTTGAAATTGTTGTAAAACATCTGACTCTTAGATTGTCCATAATACTACTAGCGAATTTCAACCAATTTAATGATGACTTTGTTTAAAAGGCTGAAGGTGGCCGTTTTGAGCACTTACTATAATGTTAAACAGCTCCACATTACATTTTTTTTAGTACCGCGTCTTACTACCCGTTCAGGTTGTACTCTTATGTACTAACTACGCTAATAGTTTTAGGAATCATTAAGGTAATATTAATAGGAAGTGTCGAATTTGCGTGGAGGGAGAGTGGAAAGTTTTTTTAAACACCCTCAGTACACCCGACCGAGATTCGAACCTCGATCTCCCCATCATCGGCAGTCTAGTCTACTGCAAGAGTAGCGCGTCAGACCATCCAGCAACCGAAGTGAGTTCCCATAAGTTACGGTAAAGTCTGTATATTATCACTGCGTCTTACTACCTGTGCGGGTATACGCATTTATAATAATAAACGCTAATAGGGTAGAGATGAGAACTGAAGCAATTTAAAGGTAATTTACCCGCATTTGCGTGGAAGGAGAGTGGGAAACCATTTAGGGAAAACCACTCTCAGTAGAACCGACTGATATTCGAACCCCGATATCCCGTCATCAGCAGTCTAGCACGAGAGTGACACCTTAAACCGTTCGGTCACTGAAGCGGGCTTAGCGAAACAGAAGGTATAGTGGAGTAGAAGGTAGTTTAATTTCCTATCTACTTTGCTGCAACTCATCGCACCCTTTGTTCAACTCCACCTTCTGTTTCGCTCAGCCTATTTCTTGCATACGGACTTAACTCTCTACCTGGCACTTAGCTTCGTTTTGGATTATCACTCCATTAATCAATAACATTTTAAAAACTGTATGTGCATAAAAGTGTTGAAATTGTATCAGCTGATTTAGAGCTTGAGCGTGTCTGTCAAACAGGTCTAGGTTTTATTGGAACAGAGTGGAATCATTGCCACTACCGCTCAATGCTGTTATCTTTTTAATGTTATGGAGGTCAAATATGAATCCATGAAGTGATTGCAAGATGTTTATTGTAAAGATTATAGAAAATAAATAATAAATGTGAGATATAGCGTACAAAAAAACACAGCGGTTACTAGCTAATTTATTTAATGGGTAAGTATGAGGAGACAAGCTTAGTATAAAGAGAGGATATAAACACCAAAGTGCTTAAGGCAGATTTGGAAATACCCTCTCCCAATGCATACTTCTGGGATATGAGCCCAGACTTTGCCATCAGAAGCAACAGATAGCAATATGAGAACGCCTCATACTGTGCTGTCACCTGACCTTCCAGGTCAGAACCAGGCACGCCAGTCAAACACGCTGGCGCAGGACAAGTTATGGTGAACAAATTAAGTAACTCTAAACTACCTTATTTCGTTTGTGTGTGTAAAGGTAAACATTAGCCTGAGCTTAAAATGAATTTTATCTAGAAAATGTAGAATATACCAGTTGCATTGTGTTTTGTTTGCAAGAAGAGATGATAAAGCACGTTTAGAAATTCGAGTTCGTAGGTATTTAGTTGGTTTTAATTCTTTTATAAATTAGACTAAATATTATAGCTGCTTGATAATGGGTAAGAATATATGATTATGTTAGTACTATTTGGCATTATGATAAACTTAATATAGGCCCACTACAGCTATTTTTTAAACTATGTAAATAATTTCTAAAATTCAGCAAATAAAAGTTTTAAAATTTAAATAAATGCATTTTAAAATAAAGTAGGCCTTCAATTTAACTTCAATTCATCATATTATAATGTTATGTTGTGTAAGCGACAAAACACATAAATAATTAAATAAATATCGTCCGACACCTTAGCTCAGTCGGTAACCTGTCTGTGAAGTTAAGTGTCCCGGGTTTGATTCCTGACATGGTTGAAAATTTAACATTGGTTAAATGTGGGATTCCCCTCTCATATTGAGGAATTCACCCCGGGGGTTGGGTGTTCTGTTTCTTCTAGATTTAAGTTATTTTAAAGTCGTGTGCTGATATGATATCAGCTTAAAAATCGCACGTTAAATACCTCATATATATATATTAAAATAAGTAAACATCCATAGCTATGATTGATGGACAAAGGCACTAGTCCCATCTCATCTGGTTTGCGGGCTACGGGGAGAGCGCCTTTTTAATATCGAGATATAGTTTCATAGATAGTTTCCCACTTACCACTCAATTAAATGTAGGTATTTTTCCTCTAAAATAGGCCTATACCTTTTTCAAAAAATATAAATGTAAATCTCATGTTTTTCTGGATGTGTAGTAGGACTTAGTGTAAATATACTAGTTGGAGAAAGGCAATGGCTTAGATATATTAAAGTATTTTAAACTTGGAATTTAACGCGTAGTTTGGCACAAAGGTATAATTTGTATCACAACTAGACATTTAAAGTCCAATCCTATCACTAATTAGTGACCATATTAACTATAGGACGGTTTCTCAAAGAAAGTATAGTGAATTATTTTCCAAACACCTAGACCTAGAGTTAAACTTAGGTCTCCCCTGAAAAGCTAACTAAGATAAAATGGACACTAGAACAGCCATTCAATCAAATAAAGTTGTTATATTAATGCTGAAGGAGTGTTGTTTCGAAGGGAATCCAATAGGTTAATGTTAAAGAAGCGTCTTACGTTGGTTTGAGGATGTTGAGAGGATGAGTGTGGATCAAGTGACGAAGAAAATATATGAAGGTAGAGTGTGTGGAACAAAAGGAAGGGGTAGGTCATGTAAGACGTGGTCAAATGTTGTAGAATGTAGATGAATGTGTGAAAAAAGAGAAATATTAAGGAAAAAAAAACAAACATACATGATCCGGTGTATGGATGTTGTTGAAGTGAAGGGAGTATGCAAGGATAGGTATGTGTTGAGAAATTGAGTGAGGATGGATTAAGTACCGAGTTGTTTTTTGAGCTATATGCACAGTTTCTTGCCTTCCCCGTACGGGAACGGTATGATTAGGTATGTATGTATATTAATACAAATACCAACTATGCCTACTGTTAACTATATGGCAGCTAATCCACAATACACTGATTACAGGTAGAGTTCAGAAGTCAATGTCAACAAGGTTTAGCGGTCTGGCGAAAATAGTTGGAGGCAGTAATGCAAAGTTAAAGGAGTTCCCATATTTAGTAAGTATTTGCTATTTATTAAGTCACTTTAAAAATAACTGTTGTGGATTCAACTATGTGAAATTATATAGGCCTTATATATTCTCACACTCATTAATATTTATACATAGAGCACGAAGCAGGTTCAGACAGGTATGACAGGTTTGCCGACCTCCCTACCTACTGTTGACCTGAGTGGCACAGATGTTTACGAGGTGTGCTTGCCAAGACATACTCTTGTCCGACTTTGAAAATACCTCTCTGAAAAGACCAATCTTTTGCCAAATTTTACCTCGACATTTAATCACCCCTACATTCATCAGAGTTGCGAAACATACCCAAAAGTTAAGGATTGGGAAAAATAGAATTTAGAGGGCATGAACTCACATTTGAGTGACGTGTGAGCAAGAAACTATTCAAGAAAATTTAAACTCATTACAACTGGCAGGAATTTAAACCCAACCATCACCAGCAAACAAGAAAATACGAGTTTAATGACCAATGGCGTGGAAATATGAGGTTGGAGGAGTTTAAACTCCCTTTAAATTGCTAAACCCCTCATAGAGAGGATCCACATATGCGTCCGAAAACAGAGTATAGTGTGATTCATTTTTATACTTTACTAGCCAAATACTTATTAATTCATATTAGCTTAGTGTTATCTTTTAAAATGCAGTAATCAAAACCTCCTATTGCAAATAGACTGTTTTCAGTACATACAATTTTGTTTCAGAGAACAAAGTACGTTTATTAGAATGCAACGAGTTAATAGTTCAGAGAAAATAACGCAAATATTTTTAGTGAAAGATCATACTTGAGTAATAATCAGGGGAAATACCAGCTCAAAAGACCGTCATAATCTAAGTTAGCTGCTTATGAAGGCCTACTCCCTCTTTCAAAACACCTACTTGCACAGTTTAAACTTGTAATCATACACAAAGGTTGTAAACTATTATCAGCTATTGCAATATTGTATAAGGTTGTGTGTGCTAAACTGTATTAGTGTAGTACAGTAGGTACTGTATTTATCAGTTATAATAAATGTCTCACAGGACAAACTTATACGTCAATGTTTAGTTATAAAAAACTTGATTATATTATATAATCAATATTTATATTTAATTATAATCATTCAAACACTTTATAATGCATCCCCCCCGACCCCTGTCCCCTCCACTATCACGTCCCACCCTCTTCACATTATTATTATTAGTGTTATTATTAATATTATTATAAAGTGTGCTGTCTTACAACAGATCCAGTCCTTTTGTCAGTGAACTGTACTCTGCCTCCTACCTACACTCCCAAAAATTTCTTCTTCCTTCAAGTCATCCAGTTTTTGAATCCTCCTTCTTCCTAAGCTCTTATTTTCCTCGACATTTTCTTCTTTGACGTTGTACAGAATACAGTTTATCCTAAGGATGTGTCCAAACCAGTTATCTTTGTACTAAATATTCACATTCAAAATGGTTCTCTTCTCACCCACTTTTCTTAGGATTTTTCATTTGTTAGTCTGCATGTCCACCTGATCTTTTCACGTCTTCTCCAGCACCAATTTTCAAAACTCTCAAAGTATTTCTTTCCATTTCATGAGAGTCCAAGTTTCTGCTTGATACAATGTGATGCCCCAACTTTAGCATTTCATCAGTTTTTTCCTTCTCACTTTAAAACTCAACTTTCTGGTCACTACTAACCTATTCTTGTTGAAAACTTCCTTGACCATGGTGATACTTGACCTAATTTCCTTGGTACATTAGGCATATTTTGTCAGTAGAATTTTCGGGTACTTTAATTGCTGTTTCCCAACTCCTGGAATCCAATTTTGACTTTCAACGGCTCTTCATTTTTTGAAATCACCATAACTTTTTACTTCTCAATGATGATCTCATGCTATATCTTTTCCCTGTCTCCAACAGCTGGTTTATCATTTCCTGCAACTCTTCTTCATTTTTGGCCAGCAATGATAAATCATCTGCGTATTTTACTGTGTTGATGACGTATCCTCCTATCTTGAAATCGCCACGTCCCTCCATGGATTCTCTGATCAGCCACTCTCCATGCAAGTTGAACAGACTGGGTGACAAACAACATCCCTTCCCCACTCCTCTTCCCATCTCTACGCTGTTGGTCTCTCCATCATTCAGCCTCATCTTTCCCCGCTGTCACAGGTACAGGTTTGCAATCAGCCTTGTGTCCCTCCAGTTGATATCAAGCTTCTTGAGTATTCCCATTAGTTTTTTTTTTCAATTTACTCTATTGAACGCCTTTTGACAGTGGATGAAACCAATGTAGACTTCTTCCTTGACTTCCAGCATTCTCTCAGAAATTATTATCAGGATCCCGATGGTATCTCTAGTTCCTTTTCCTTTTCTCAATCCAAATTGGTCTTCTTCCCCATCACACTTTGTAACTTATGTTCAAGTCAAGTGTTAAGTATTCTTGCCACGATCATCCTCACATGAAAAATGAGGCTGATGGTCCAGTGGTCACAGCATTTCTTGGTTTCCTTAGTGTAACGTCTAGAAAATCATTGGACTACTATCCTGTTTGGTAGATATTATTTATAAATTTTACTAGCTCCATTAATCTGTTGTTTACAAGTTTCTTCAGCAGGTCAGCTGGTAGGTTGCCATCTCCAGTTGCTTTCCTTCTTCTCATGTCCTTTATGGCCCCCTCCATGGCACTCATTAAAATGCTGGGTCCTTTTGGGTCTTCCTCTACCTCGTATTTAACTTCAATCTCCAGATTCCCTTCTGCACTTATACTCTCTTCTGTCACCTCACTTAACTTTTGTCCTATTTAATTCCTCACAATGTCACTATCTCATAATATACAGAAATAAAAGTACATTTACGTAGGCCCTTTAAATAAAGCTTTCTAGTGGACCCCGTTAGCAAAACTAACATCCTAATCCCTTATTCACGCCTTAGTGGGTGACTATAATTTATATGGATTTAAACTAGCAGACTTGACTGAAATCAAACATTTATTGTTTGGAAGAAATTAAATGAAGTCATAAGCTGGGAAAGTATTGGATACCGGGGCGTTCATTATAAAATAATCCAAGGGTACATTTAGGTTAACTATATTTGCTTCACAAAGAGATTTAAGCCAGATAAGTTTGATTTACGAGAAGATTTGCTTCTCTGAGATTGATTTCTCCAACATGGGGTTTTCTTCCCTATTCGCTTGAATATAATATTTTGCCATCATATTAGCTTCGGTTGGATATTTAATTGTACGGCATCCTTTAATAACCCTAAAAAGTAATAATATAAATTCAATTAAAAATAAATAAATGTTTTATTATTAATGTGCAGCTGTCGCTGGAATTTGCCGGCTTCCATTTCTGCGGTGCATCTGCCATCAACCCCAACTGGGCCGTCACAGCCGCCCATTGCCTCTCAGAGTACGTATTGTTGTTCATTAAGATTGTGTGTGAGTCATTAGCCTTTATCTTTGATATATATATATATATATATATATATATTAGTGGGCTCCAAACTTTTCTCGACTGTAATTGAAGCTAAGGACAGGTGCTGAAAGGCACAGCTCACAGCGGATTAATCGGGATCTTAGATACAAGATTGCACCCGAACCAGAAATACCGTTCAAGTGGAGTATGCTGCTTTCTTTAGTTGATACTATAGAAAATGGAATCAGTGAAATAGATTTTTTAAATTTCAGAAGATTTTTTAAATATTTTACTTTTTTTTTT
>CABFWB010008439.1:0-17985 GCA_902151455.1 Timema bartmani
TCTTTCACTATGCCAAATTTAAAAAAAATTAAAAAATGTGAGGTTGAGGACCTTGTTGACTTGACATAGAATGACCCTCTTATATAAGCTTATGTTTATTTATTATCTTTTTGTAATAAAAAAATTATAGAATAGTATGAAAATAATAAAGCACAGATAAAAGTAAAAACACTAACCCATATTTACACCCACTTTTTTGTGCCTCATTGTTCGGCCCTTGTGTCTATCCTCCGCACTTGCTCAGACCGTGCAAACCACCCTCTCTATTGCCTGTACCGCTCCACAGATCATGTTCTTGTTGCCATCCATGACGAGTTCCCTCTTTACTCCATGTTGATGAGAGCTCTCTCTCTATTCTATCGGTCCGCTTGGCAGACACTATTTCTCCCCTTCTCACGCCCCAATGGAAAACTCCCTTCTCCCCCGTTGGACATGGCCGGGCAGCAGTGGAGGGTATTTAACACGGTGGTCCCTGGTGAGGATTTCAGTGGCTACCAAATCCTGGTGCCACGTGTTCCCAAAAGAGCAAATAAATGGTCAAATGTCAAAAAAGAGCCAATTTGTCTTAATCTTTTCTCTTCACCTTCACCCGCCACAACAGCGACTCACATTGCCGGAACCGTCACCCTACCTCCCACCCCGACACACGTTGCTGGGACTTCCTCATTTCCCACTGTGCCTCACATTGCCGGGATATCCCCCTGTCCCACCACGACTAACGTTGCCGGGATACTCTCGCCGACCTTTTTCCTACCCCTACTCATACAACCCGCGAAACCAGTGTCTAAACATAACAATCCTCCCGGAGAATGGACATCATCTAGACCTAAACCAGTTACCCTTGAAGCTGACAAACCAGAGATAACAATTTCAATATTTTGATGCTATTATAGCATTGAAATATTGAAGTGTGTGGTATTATAGCATCAAAATATTGAAGTGTTTGATATTATATTGTCAAAATATTGAAGTGTGTGATATTATAGCATCAAAATATTGAGGTGTGTGGTATTATATCATCAAAATATTGAAGTGTGTGGTATTATAGCATCAAAATATTGAAGTGTGTGGTATATCATAAAAATATTGAACCGTGTAGTATTATATCATCAAAGTATTGAAATGTGTGGTATTATAGCATCGAAATATTGAAGTGTGTGGTATAATAGCATTGAAATAAAGAAGTATGTGTACATATGTGTTCAAGTTTTTAGCAAAATTTAGTATGAGAATAGTATAGAGACATTTTTTCTTGTCACTGCGTCTCGCTACCTGTTCGGGTTATAAGAATATGTACTAACAATAGTAATGTGTCCAGGATGAAGAAGGATGAATTTAAAGGAAGTGTACCTGCATTTGGGCTATAATGAAGAAAAATTTAAAAGAAATCACCCTCAGTAGACCCGACTGGGATTCAAACCCCAATTTCCCTGTCATCAGTAATCCAGTCTATTGTGAAACTAACGCCTTAGACCATTCAATTACTGGAGAGCGCATAATTTTTTTTCCTCCGTCATTAATTTGAAGTATTTAACGTGCAGGTTCTGATCCAACTGATTAGATCAGCACACTATTTCTATGAGCTAGAGCGAAAGGGCCTACCAATTTTATCAGTTAAGGTATTACCCATACTTTCCAGGGTTCGTTTACATGCGAAAATCAACATAGGACCAACGGCTTTATTCCCCTTTGAAAGAAAGATGTGATACATATTTTTATCGCTCAAGAAAAATCTGCAGACCCAGGCTAGGTTTGAACCCACAAACATCAGGTCCTGAGGCGAG
This sequence comes from Timema bartmani, assembly GCA_902151455.1. Classification (NCBI taxonomy): domain Eukaryota; kingdom Metazoa; phylum Arthropoda; class Insecta; order Phasmatodea; family Timematidae; genus Timema; species Timema bartmani. Next base: position 1,785 of record CABFWB010008439.1, read on the forward strand.
CACTTTAACCCAAGACCACCGAGGTTGACTAAAATTAATTAACCCTGGCATATAGGTAAGCATGTACAAAGGGCCTGGCCATGAATGAAGTAAGGGTGAATGAGGGGTCTACTCACAAGCAGCCTCCCACTCTGCCCGGGACAATGTCCCCACCTTCCTGTGCCCTGTGGAGCGCTGCATGTACTGCTGCACGTGTTCGTAGTCGTCAGGATCCTTGCTCAACAAAGGAGAGTCGTGGAACGGAGGATATGTCTGTAAGCAACGACCGACCACACCAACATCAGTGAGAGCGCCAGAGTGGCCCTATAGTCATGTTAACCTTGGCTTCTGGCCAGCCCCATTATGTGGTTACCTCAAGGGCCTGCATCTTGCCGAGAAGGGACCTGCCCTCCTCCTTAAACTGCAAGTAATAGTCCTTGAAGGATTTCTTGAACACCAGCTCGAGACCAAACTTCTCTGCTAGCCTGAAAATACTCAACTTGTATCACATCTCACAGATATATATAAATATATATTTCAACAATCCGCTCAGATATCATATCTCCACTCACCGTTCCAGAGTTGGGAAGTGGACCAGGAATTCTGGACAGTCGACAACGCCCTCCAGGTGGAACCCATACTTGGCCCCGAACAAGGGCATACGCCTAGTGCAAGGGTCATGCTCAAATTCCACCCTATACAAGTTGTTGCCGAAACTGCGTCCCCCGGCCTTCTTGGCCCGACTCCTGCAACAAATACAAGGGTTGGGTCTACGTAGTAGCGTGCATTCTCATGTACAAGCTTATGTCGTTAGCAAATTTCATAAAGGTGGATATTTGGGGTGATCATTGAAAATACAGATATCACACTCAAAGCTCTTTAAACGATTGCTCCATATGTAGGCCTACTTCATTATATATATAAAAAAAAAAAGAATGAAGTGACTGTTAAGTTGCAGCCAAGTTTATACAATGTGGCACTAGTTAAGATATATACACACTATCTGGCACTAATTAAGACACGTTCACACTATCTGGCACTAGTTAAGACATGTTCACACTATCTGGCACCAGTTAAAGCATGTTCAAACTATCTATACCTCAGTTTTAGCTTCTGTGGTGCTGACTGACAGCTCACAGCTGACGGCTTTGAAAAGCTACCAGACCAAATTATGTATGCCTACGCCGAACCATATGATCTGCAAAAAACATGTCTTTAGCAGTTGTCACTTCTGACAGTCAAAATTTAGGTATATACCTAAATGTTAACTGTCAGAAGTCAGCTGTGAACTGTCAGTCAGCANTATATACCTAAATGTTAACTGTCAGAAGTCAGCTGTGAACTGTCAGTCAGCACCAAAGAAGCCATGGGGCTACTGTAGCACAAGTAAAGACATGTTCACACGATTCAACATTAGTTAAAGCATGTTCTCACTATCTGGCACAAGTAAAATAAATTTTCAAACTATCTGTAACTAGTTAAGACATTTTCACAACATCTGACACTAGTTAAAGGCTAAAGCATGCTCACACTATCTCACAAGCATCAGGGATGGTGCCAATAAAGAACCCGCCGGGACGTAGGGTCTCTGAGGCATTACGAAGCATGCACTCTGCTTGGGGCAAACTTTCGAAACTGTAGTGGAAGACAAATTGGCAGCTGACAAGATCCAGCTGGAGTGTCACGTCCTTGTACTTTTCTCGCAGTCGAACCTGAAATCACATGACCATTCGTTTGTTACATAGCTCCCTGAACCAAGTCTGCAGTTGGTTAGTATTTTGATGACTGTGATTCCAATGCCCCAGACCAGCCCCTTTTTACTGTAATCCCAGCACCCCAAACTATCAACTTTGCAGACTTAACCAAGATATGAGTGCAGATTACCTTTGTACAGTCTGCAGTGATGAACTCTGCGCTGAAGACGGGTGCGAATGCTCGTTCATGGCGACTGCGCCCCTTCAGGTCGTTGTATCTTGTCTGACACTGCTCCACTGAAGTCTCCGCCAGATCAGCACAGATCAGATGAGTGATAGAGCCTCGCCGCCATTTGAGCAAGTCTCCGCCCTTACCACAGCCCATGTCTAGGACTCGTAGTGGCTGGCCGTGAAAGTGGCCTTCTCCAGCCTTACGCAGGTACTCATCTGTAACACAGGGCCAAGAGATGCAGAGAATGTTTGGGAGTGATGCAAGTTTGTTTTTATATGTCGATATGTTGTTCCATCATCAAACAAATAAGTCAGATGAGTACATCCGTCATCATATAGTTTTCACCCAGCGATGTAGGGCCTACTCATTGCACGAAATAGGCCATCAGATGATTAATAGTAATTACTAGAGATAGGACGATATTAGTTTTTTTATTCCAATTCTCGATTCAGATTCTTAAATTTTTACCTTGACTCCTCGATAATCGATTCTTACTGGAACAAGTCTAAAATGAAGTGGGAAGAGCCATATTGGTTTAAGAAAATATTTGATTTATCCTATGTTAATAGAGTAATATAATTTTAGTGAAAATGTAAAATAAGCTTATCCTGTTGGTTGCAATAATTCGATTTAAAGTTAAGTATACATTTATATTTTCACACTAAAATATGATGGATACATTTAAGTGCCAGTGTAAATGGAATTTTAAATTATTTGTAGCACCTTTCACTGAATAGTAAAGAGTAAGTAATAGAAAAGGTAAAACCAATATGGCTGCAATGATAGATGAGCCTTTTTTACCAATTTGATTTTATTCTGGAAATTTCAGTAAACATCTATTAAATAACTGGCATTTTAGAACATTTTTACCTTTACAAATTACAGTCATGATTTTAATTTTGGTATTTAAATTTTGAAATAAACTTTACCTATATTACTATTTAATTTATGACAGTGAATTTGCAAAACAATTGTAATATATTTCTTAACACAGGGTTGGTATCTGTTAATATGGAGGTTTGTTTGTGTTCTTTCTTGAATGCACTATGCTACCACAGTAAATATGTTTACATATTGAAGCAAATCATCAATTTTTAGGTTTTCAAATTTAATCAATGCTTTTTATAAATTTCACTATACAAATATATGGAATAGTTAATGAAAATATGCATTACAAATGGCCTTTAGCAGTTTGATATTCGTTAATCTCTTTTTAAGGCATTCATGATCATGTGCATGTATCTTTAGGTATCGAGGCATCTAGAATCAAGGTATTTTCTTGATTTTTTCGATACCTTTAAGAATCAATAGGTAACTTATTGAGGAATTGAATATCCCATCTCTAGTAATTACATTACATTAATTTTTTTAAAGTCCTGTATCTGACTATATGCTTATGTTAGAAACTTCAACTTTAGAAAGATAACTAAAAGAGTTTGTCTTAACAGGATGTTAAATTCTTACGTTCAGGACTATCTTTTTTTGGAGCTGAGTGAGAGGAGGGGTAAATGTGGACTGAGTTGTATCATGGTTTATGGCGTTGCTGGAGAACTTGACTGGTGTACTGCCATACACCTTGATATTTGAAGCAGCTAAGGTTACACAGACTAGGTAGGTGGGGGCTTATGTGACTCATACACAGCATCTAGCCAAAGTGCACCATGTGGGGTTCACGAAGAGAAAACAGTGGAAACTACCAATGTCACACCATGTGGGGTCCACAAAGAGAAAACAGTGGAAACTACCAATGTCACACCATGTGGGGTCCACAAAGAGCAAACTACCAATGTCACATGTTGCTCCACGATACCACGACTACACCACTTGTTCTGCGGAGGGTGGAACCTTCTATTGATAAACAAGGGGCTTATATAAACCATGCCAATTATTAGACCCACTCTCGATTACTCAATAAATCCTGCTTTGTCATTAGGTTGGTCAGTGTCACAGCACAATGTGAACATAGCATATGCTGGATTTTAGGACTTGTAACTTGCGATAGACACCCTGAGATACGACACAATGCTATACATCTCTAATACACACATTTCTCAAATAACTGTCTCGGTCAAAGGACAAGAAGAAACTTACTGATGAGCATACTCTTGATCCAGTTGTTGAAGTTGCGAAGATAGAAGATACGGCTCTTGCTTCGTTCTTCCAGACCCTTCTCCTGCAGTGTGTTGTAGTGCTCTGCCACCACAGCCGCATGTTCTGTTGGGGTACGTGCCCCAGTCGATAAGTCTGATGGTGCCTGGCTCTGCTGAGGACATAGTATACAAAGGTTAACTTGAGTTTGTTACAAATGGACGTTTGGAGCACCTTTCACCAAATACAAACATTTGTTGTGGTCAATATTGCTAACATTTTACTATATTATATATATCTTACTACCCATTCATACTATACACTTAAATACTAATTACACTAATGGGTTAGGGATGATTAGGGTTGAATTTAGAGTAAGTGCGCTCACATGTGTGTAAAGGGAGTGAAAAACCATTTAGAGAAAGCCACCTTCAGTACAGTCGACCGGGTATCGAATCTAGAGCTTCCCGTCACTGTCCTACCTTTTAACTCTCCAGGTCCGGTGTCTGGGAGGAATTTTCAACTATTTCATGACATTTCGAAACATGTATTTCATTTTGACAAAATAAATAAATTTGTTATTTTTTGGTGTTATTTGCTCCCGAAGTGATCTTGTGTTTATAAATTCTGCTGTAAGGTGGCATTTTAATTATCCCTAGCAAGCTTCGTAAGTTTTCATTGGCAAACTCACCAAGCGATGTTCACATTATATAATTTGTAATTTATATTGGCTACTTGTATGCCGTCAGCAACCAATCACAGTGGGTGACCTAATTCTTTACTGTTCTTTTCCAGTATTTTGTTTGGGGTTCGCAGAATATTTTTTTTTTTAATTGCTCAGACATAATGCCAATGATGGGAAGGTATTTTTCCTTTAATTTAAGCACAGTGGACAAATGAGAGTTCCATATGACGACAGCGTCAGTAAAAGGTTTATTGTGGGTTAAGCATAATTTTATACATTTTACTTGTTCAGAGTTTTATAAGTAGGCCTATATTGTATTGTAAACCAACAAAGAATTAAAAAAAAGATAATTTCAGCTGAAAGATATGCTTGAACATTGAGTAAAATGTGTAATATGACTATCAATAAAACACATGAAGTGAATTTGTACAAGTATATTTTGAACTTTATTTAGCATCGTTCTACTTTTTTCTTGATTGTCCTTCATTTGAGAATCCTAGTACTCCTTTGACCCCAAAGGCGTCTGGTCACCTTGTCAAAGGATTTGTTTTAGTTCAACCTAAGCTGATGTGATCTCTAAATACATAGGTCATCTTTAATAAAGTCAAGGCTAGGTTATTTCATTTACTATAATGCACTACCATTTTAGACTTAAAAATAGTTATTTTGATAGCAAAGTTGTAGTATGGTTATTTTAATTTCTTTATTTGAGTTGTTTAATGTGCACTTTTTGAACCGATTGATTATATTTTTATGGGTGTGAGTGAAATGGCCCACAAATTTAGCCAGGAAAATTATATTAAGATACCTTTTAGGGTTATTTTATATACCGTACCACAATCGACATGGAACCAACGGCTTCCCCTCTAAAGTAAATTGTGTTACAGATTTTTATCGCTCGAGAAAAATATATAAACCTCTGTTGGGTTTGAAAACAAGAATGGGTCCTGAGGTGAGCAGTCTACTCATAGACTACCGAGGTTGACTGTATGGTAGCCTAATCCAGTTAAGACACCAAATTACAACAAATAGTTTTTAATATAGTGCTAATTATTACTAAGATGATCCATCCACCTCTAATAAAGATTAATTTTATAGGTATAAGTTAGACCAATGAAAAGTATCCTTAAACATATTTTGTGTAGCCTATGTATATTCTTGAATGTAGTCAACTTTAATTTTGTATTAGATCCACACTTGAAATTTTGTAAATCGAATATACTTAAGGCCTTAATTATGCTCTCATGTTAAATAACATACATTGGGCATAGAGCCCCACTACCTCGCTCCTACCATCGTTTCTGCAATTTCCCGTCTCTGCACACCATCTTCAGATTCCACACAGAGTGAATTAATGTTGGACTCTTCTCTTAAATTATTTTCACTCATTGTTTTGTCTAATTTATATTATTTAATAATACTTATAAGAAAAACTACTGGTATATTAAAGATGAATTTAAATTAGGGTTAGGTAGTCGAGTGTCAATATTCATTTGAAATTGGATAATTATTAATATGTACACCACTATAAAAACAAACTATTTATAAATAAATAGAAAATTCATAGTGTGATTGATTCTAAGTATAACCATTCTAATGTTAATTATTTAATAACTTTACAGTTCTAATACAATCACAAATTTATAAATTTAATATTATATTGGATTCTTCCTTTCTTTCATAGACAATAATTCCTTAAAATCTTTATTTTATAGATGGCAGAGAACGTTATTACAATATTGAAATAAACTAAATTTAGTTTTTATATCAAACATTTGAAGTAATTTCTTAAAATCAAAATGCTAATGTTGTTTCATCCTTTATGTTAAGCAACTTTGGTTTCTTGATACTATTCAGTGTTGCCAAGTCTATAGTCTCTAGCGATAGTACAGAAATACGAAATGGATTGTATTTTGAACGGTAGGATACTACTTTCTGGAATTATATTGATAAGCCCTGCGATTTCCATTAAAAAAAATTAATAGTGTAAAATTTGTTACTAGATAGCAAGGCCAAAGGATATTAATTTAAGAAAATATCCTAAAACTGGATTGTACAGGTGGTGAAATTATATCAAAAGTAGTATCCAGATCGTACAGTTGGCAACACTGATACTATTATTTGTAGCGACCAAATAAAACATTCAACCTCACACACTTAACTTATTTTTGGAGAAAAATAAATAGTTGGGAACTATGACATCAGAGTCGCATTAACTAATTTAATCTGCTTTTCATTGTCCTTCATTACGGAAGTAAAAATTATTCTTTCACAAAGAACTTTGAGAAACATAAATTTAAATTAAAAATCTACCATTCACAGTCATGACACAAAAATTCAGAATTAGGTTTATAGCCATTTTAAGAGGGCCTATGATGAAGTTATGATAGCTTCAATTACGTAACTCTCAAATAGCACAACTTACCTTTGTCAGTGAGTTCAATCAAGAACATTTCTCACTTTTTAAAAAAGACCAATAAAATATGTTATGAGTAAAATAAGCTATAAAAATGTATAGAAATATTTACTTGCGCCAAATGATAATACTGCTTGATCTGTTTTTTGTTTCAAATTTGAAACAAATATATGTAGATATAGTCGATCTCGCTGGTCTTGGGGTAAAGTTCTCGCTTCGAGACCCGATGATCGCGGGTTAAAAACCAGTCGGGTTTGACAGATTTTTCTTGAGTGATAAAAATCTGTAGCACAACTTCCTTCGGATGGGAAGAAAAGCCATCTGTCCTATTTCAATCGTCGCATGTAAAAACAGCCTGCCAGTTATGTTAAAATACCTGTTTCGGCAAAATGAATAAGTCCTTTAGTGCTCGCTCATATAAATTCAGTGTGCATGGCAGTGGCGTATTCTGAGAAAAATTAATAGGTATGCTGTTCTCTAAAAGTGGCAGGAGAGATTTGGGGGCCGAGGACCCTCAACCACCGTTGTCCAAGAACGTTAAGGGATTATTTCAAGGGATATATTTGAAGATGTGTTCCTATAGACCAGTGGTTCTCGAACATTTATTATTTCCCCTTAACCGTACGCTATCTTAGGAAATGTTGAGTCTCCCACTCCCATATTCTCTCTTCATTTATCTATCCATAACGATGATTACCATCCACTAAAATTTAATAAAAGTAACTCCATGGTGTCAGCCCGCATTCAGGCTAAACCTACTGAGTGGCTACCAAACTGTTTGGCGAATGAGTGCCAACTCTTGCGAACAGAGGGTGTCATGTGGTCAGCACAACGATGACTCCAGCCATTAAGCTCGGCTTTCTATACTGAAGCCATTACTACTTTATTCGAGTAGCTCCTTATTTATCCACCCTAGGCTGAATCTAACCCGTTCGAGACCCACTGCTTCCCAGATAATCTGGACGCGTAGGTAATCAAACCCGGGACCTCTGGGTCCTTAGCCAGAACCTATGACCACTAGACCACATAGGCGGTCCTCAAATTGTAATTATATCTACATGGTTAGAAATTTAAGTAAATATTAATGTCGGGGGTAATAGTGGTATGGGCACATTTCTGAATGCATAAGAGAGACAGAGCCTATTCAATTAGCCTAGTGTAATTAAAAGCACACAGTTAACAATACTCAAAACAATCATAATAAGAGTTAAATGAAGTGATACATCGATCAAGCGTCCATCAGATCTTGGTGAGAGGGAATCAGGTGGATTGTCCAACCCGCGTTGCAATCAAAACTATTTCTTAGAGGTAACTTATCTCACACAGTGCTGCATGGAAACGAGTCTCCCAACTTGATAATTTATGCTCCAGAAGCTTTTTAGATGCGTACACTCTGACTAACATAGGGGAGATTATCTCGGACTATTAATACTCTATCACTACGTCATTGGTTTATTGCTAAGAAATGTACACATATATTTTGCTATAAGCAGCGGTGCACCCAAGGGGGATAGGGGCAAACAGGGTATATGACCCCACCCCTCTTTCCCCAACACCACAAATAATGTTAATAGAAATTTAAATAATATTAAGTATAGCTAAAATATTTAGCATTAAAGATGTGTCGAATGTATATGATACATTTTAATACGAAGCTTCAGGCTTATGTTTAATATTCAAAAGGCTTACCACTACACAAAAAATTAACAATTGAAAAAATAAATAAATAATAACTTTGATACCATTTGAATTATTTTAATCTCTAAATTACTATAAAACTACTCTAAATAATTTATAAAAGCATTTAATTTTCATAAATATTCTCTGCCTTAAGTGCTTAGGAGGCTGTGCAACCCCAAACTCGCTCTCTCCATCAAAATCTCATTCTCGCTACAGCCTTGATTGAATGCCTTTCCCGAAGTAAATGGTTGGGTGCGCCACTAATTAATTAAATTATGTGAAAATATATTTTATTTTACCTTTTCCTTCTAAATCATCTTGAAATGGTGAAATCACACTCCTGACTTTTGGGATTCTTAGGTGCACCACTGATTAAGTAAATTATATGAAAATATATTTTATTTTACCTTTTCCTTCTAAATCATCTTGAAATGTTGAAGTCACACTCCTGACTTTTGGGATTCTTTGATGTAGGCCTATAATTATATAAAATCACAATGACTAATAAGTCGTTAATGTAAAACAAAAATTAAAGAACACTATTAAAACTCCACGATCCTTTCTACTAAAGAAAAACAAGAATTACCATCAACTACGGTTAAGGTAGCCTCGCCACCCACCCTAGCCCACCCCCTCTTAATACTCTATCAGTGCTGAAATGCCTAAATATTGAAAGAGTGGTTAGATGTGTTTGCCAAATACATAATAATACATGTGACTAGAATACCTAAACATAGCTCAATGTATTTAATTAGTGTATAATTAAGCTTGTTACGTATACTATTATTTTACAATTAATTTGATATATATTACATGTAATTTTACTTAAACTATGCTAAATTAGCTTAATAAATAAACATTGTGATCTTGAATCTTTTTTCAATAGTTGGCACAATGATTAGCTTGCTTTACATAAACAGCATGACTTGGGGTGTAAAAACCCGAGCTTATTGGCCAATTACTTATGGGCGAGCGGAAAGGAATGAATTGCAACTTCCTAGACATTGGGCAAGATCATTAGAGCCCCCCTAGCTTGTCTTACGGTTTTTAAGCAGCAAGCCCTGGGTTTCCTATTGTGTTAAGTAGAACCTTTTGGATGAAGAATTACTTAAAACACAGTATTCTTGGAATATGAACCAATATTAGTTCTAAAATTAATAATTCATTAATGTACATTTATCAACAATTTAAAAATTAGTATTTACACAGTTCGCACAAACAGCATTGAACTAAACAAAAAAACTAGTTCATATCATTATGGGTATGCGGCGCCAGACTAGCATACCGAGAGAATACGCCACTGGTGCAAGGCAACCACCACACTTCCTGAACTCCTATAGTACATGGGATTTATACCAGGTGACGCAGGCAGTACTAACGAGCTGAAGGGCTAAGTGCGTGCCTAGCTACTGATGAATAGGAATCACGTAGAGCCAACCTTCGGGTTGTTTACTATATTCATACACCACATGGAGAGATAAAATATTGTGTTCTTTAAAACATATTGTACAAAAGATCGATTTTCTTGAAATCAGCAGTATCAATTTTAATTAAATATAGTCTTTAGGCACTGTTTACCATTACAAACAAAATGGCGCACCTCATTTTCCAGGAAAACGACTTAGAAGGTATCTTAAAAAGGAGATGTATCATATATTTTTTATCATATCTCCGCAACTATTTGAGATACGGTATAACTTACCGTTGCAAAATTGTTGAAATATTAAAAATAAACATATTTAACTGAAATATATCTTTTATCAAACCAATAATTTCTTAGATAGTATTGGCAAATATATGTTTAATCTCAAATCTGGGAAATTGAATGGTATGCTCTTTGGTGAACAAAGGTTACTTTTTACTTACTACTGTAACAGTATATACTATTTCATTTTTACTCTTTGGTGGAATATTTCTGGTACAATGTATATTATTTCGTTTTACATATCTCACGAATTTAGAGTAGATATTTCCTTTTAAGGTAAGGAATCGAGAAAGTCTGCGGTGCACCGTACATTAAAAAAAATTAACTCTCATCATGGGTATCACATGATTGTTATCTAATTATTGCCACCTACGGTATTTCACTAATTCTGTTCTTTAGTTTTAAGACTCAACATTACGTATATTTATTAATTGTAGACATTTTTTATTGTATTCATTTTAAAATTATTTATTTTAAATTCATTTTCTCCATCCCTTCTTTGTCTTTTTTTCTTGTTTGGTTTCTATTAAGGAGCTATTAAACTATTTATGGTTTAATATGAAGTTAATTTGAAGATTTGCACCGTGACTACAAACTTCATCGCCACATAGCCTCCACCACCTAAAGGTGCATTCACACTTACCCCGTTTGACCTGGAAACCAGCATCCTTCGAGCACATCTACACTCCGTTTACGTTCAACTAAACTGATACCTCGCAGTGTTACGTAGTTTACCTCTGTTTTCCCGAGAGGCGGACACAGCGCATGCGCCAAAATTGAAGAAAGGAGCGCTCTTGAGTGATCACGTGGTGTTCCCTATCCCCCGTATTATTGCCCTCTTGACGTTGTGCGCAGGCGCCAATGAGGGAAACTGCCGCTAACTTGTTGATGGTGACATCGTGGAACATGTGTACCTCCTTCCCATATTTTCCCCACTGTGCAAATCTGAATATAAGTGTGTACCCGGCAAGCAACGGGCACTATTTGATGCATATAGGATTTAGGGACGCACAAAATGTAAGGATACATTATATTGGAACATTATTTTATATAATTTAATTTTAATCATAAACTGGGGAACTGTTAAATTGAATCATAGTTATGTAGGGACAAATTTGGATAATGGTTCGGCATATTTATTTGTTAATATTTATACCTATTTAATTTTCCTAAGCAATTAGTTTTATTTTGTATTGAGGCATGTTTTGGACATTAGACCTTAAATTTAGAGTCAATGACAATATAGTCAAGTCAAATTATGTTATTTAATCTATGTAGGCCATATTGCACTATATTATGGTTGGCATCCAATCTTACAGAGATAGACAGTATAATCGAAACTAATATGCTTTGTTATCTTTCTTTCAATTGCTACGCAAGTAGAATATAAATATACGTTTTTCATCCAGTAATATGGACTCAGTTGATTATTAAGAAATTTATTAAGCCTTTTTAATGCGTAGGTTGGCCCGCCTCACGGGTTGTTGGACGAGGCTGATAGCTTCGCTTGTAACTAGTGTAACCAGGTAAATGGTTACGCGCATAAACCCACTAGTTTATATGTATAAGTTATGAAGTGTGATGACAATAAGCATTCTGAAATATTTAATATCTAAAGCTACTATCACACGACACTTGCTTGTACTAGAAATCAAGTGTGCTAGATATCTGTATACTAGCTAGTACAATAGAAAGGGGACTAGAGTATTCACACACTGCTAGTGTGGTACTAGGTTATAGTACAAATATTTATGGAACGTCAGCTATTAATTTTGGGTGAAGCAGCTGCATTAATTATCAATAATGATATTGAAAATTATGAAAGGGAGCGTAGGAAAAGAATATGGACACGGGACTGGATGGAAAGACGAAATAATGATCGCGAGATGCTAAAAATTATACATTCGGAGGTTAGGTAGGACAAATTCTGGGTGACACTAACGTTTATTATCCCTCTAAACTTGTATTCATTTATTTACGATATGGTCAGAGGCCTCTAAGCCCATGGGTGTCCAAGTACAGTATCCTTGTTACACAAATATTCTTCTTTTTAGGCCTACGCACACTTTATATTCTAAAAAAAAAACTATCCAAGACTGGCATGCTATCAAGTTTATTTACATTAAAATTGTGTCTTGAACACAATTTATTGTTTTTAGATGACATGTTTTTAATTAAATATATATTAAATATATTGTCATATTGTGGCAATTTGATAGTATATAAAGAAGGATGTTTAGAATAATTTTCTGCCAACAGCAAAATCACATCCGATGACAATGTTATCACCATTTCTGCCATTATTTAGTAACTTAAATTGTAAATAAATTGAATCTAAGTATAAAATATCATACATACTTGGAAGAAATTAAATAATAAAAAGAGGAAAGAAAATGAATGCTGTTGCCACGTATTAAAATAGGATAAAAATGTCTAGATAAAGTAAACAACCTTCTAAATACAGTTTTAAAACACACCATGTATTTAATAATTCCATTCTTTAATTTATAAAAATCTAAAATATAAGTGCTACTTCTTTTAAAGGTTTATTTAGTTAGGTATTATATGTTCACTTTCTGAAACGACTGATTATATATCAACACAAAACTCACAAACTAACTTAAATCTAGAAGAGATACAAGCACCAAGAACCTCGGCCATCAATTTATCACTATGAAAGGGGAAATCCACATCTCACAAATGATTAATTTTTTTGCTTTGCAGGGAATCAAACCTAGGACCTCTTAGCTTGGTAGCCAGACTCTACTGACTGAGCTAAGGTGTTGGACTTTTATAGCTAGGTCCGAATGTAACTTTTTTTTTGCAAATATATGCACACATTCTTGTTAATTTTTGTGACTTTATGAGGGTCATAAATTTGGAGTACCACTTTTGAAATTTTAACTTTTTTCAATGTCAAAGATTTGTACGCCTACCCATTTTGAGTAATTATATCAAAGTGGCCACTCCAGCATTAACTTGGAGTGGCCTATTTGATATGTCAATTACTCAAAACAGGTGGATGTACAAAACTAGTATAGAACTTTGGCATTGAAAAAAGTTAAAAATTCAAAAGTGGTATTTTAAGTTAATGAACCTCACTTTATAGTCACTTTCATACACACTATGGTCACCTTTACTCACTTTTTTCCGGTTCTGATCACTTTTCTCACTTGTTTGAAGACACTTCAGCACTTCCATGTGCAATCTCCATAATTGCTACAAAGTAAGCTATATTTTCACAAAAAAATATGTTGAGGTCCAGAGACAAAAAGTAGACTGATTTATATACTATTAAAGAAAATTTGTAGCACTACACGGCTGGTCTCTTTGACTTTAGAAACCAAGTGAACTAGCGGAAGCTAGCAATCCAGTTCTATGTGACTTCCTTACACCACATAACAAATCTCATTCATCTACAACCAATAGGAACCAAGCATATCAAAAGATAGGGAAATCCCCACATTTGTTTCATATAGCTTCCCAAATATAGGGAGAGGTGGGGTAAAATGTAACAAAGTTCAGTTGGGAATTATTTTAAAATAATTAATTACTTATAATAAGACTAATTTTGGTTATTATTAGAAACAAGCTTATATATTATCATCATCCACAGTATCCTGCCACTGGCAGGGTCTGTCTCTTGCATAAGCCTCTTCATTTAATCCTGTCTTCCCATCACTTCTCTTCTTCCATGCCTGGCCAATCCACTCCTCTTCTTTCCACAATTCCTTCATCTATCTGTCTCTGAGTCTTCCTCTTGGCCTCCTTCCCACCACTTCCATTTCGAGCATCCTCCTCACATGTCCGTACCACCTTAATCTCACATCTTTTCAATCCTATTCTGTAGGAGTTCCTCCTTAACTTTCTCACCACCCTTTCATTCTTCACCCTGTTCATCCTTGTCACTCTACTTCTCAGAAATTTAATTTTGCATGCCTATATCCTGCTATTATCTCTTTCCTTCATCCCCCAGGCTTCTGATTCATACTGAAATATCGGAACATAGTATGTCCTGTACATCGCCCCTTTGCACTTCTACGGCACATCTCTACTCCATATCAGGCTTCTGACGCTTTTGTAAAATGCCTCTGCTCGTCTCCCCCTTCCCCTAATTTCCCTCTCGCTTCTTCCTCTTTTCTCTACCACACTTCTCAGGTACTTGAAACTTTCCACTTTCTTCAGTTCTCCTTCTAATGTTACTCCCCTCATGGGCCTATTTTCCTTCCGTTATGTAAACAACCATTCACTCTTCTTTAAACATAGTTGTAAACAGTGCCATGAAATAGTGTTTTAAACATATAAAAACACGTTTAAAAAAACATATTTTAAATGTGCCAACCCTCTTCCTGTTTCACTTAAAGCTAGTGGGTGTTCCCTTTGATGTTTGAGACATTTAGTTTTCTCTTCCAACATTTTCTTTTCATCAAACGAAGAAAATAATACATCAAACATCATGAAAAAAATTGGTTGATAAAACATAACAACTCAACTTAGTCCATATGTCAGATGTGGGTCCTTTTTTACAGAAACAAAAGGGCCAATTTTGAGAGCTAATATTTATGTCAAACATTTGACAGTGAATTGAAAAGTACTGTACGCATTGTTTGTTACTAATTACTAAATTTGTATTTTTTATGTATATTTTTATACCAAATTTTGTTCAGGAACTAGTTAATATATTATTATATACATATTAAAAGTATTGCAATTATTGGCATAGAGAGACTTAAATATTTTTTACAATTTGAAAAAGGCCTAACTTTTTCCCCTTTTGCTCTGAAGAGCCACCACTGAAAGAAAGGAACAGCATTACACAAAATAAAACATTGAATATTAGTACTTCTAATGTACTAAATTACTTTAAATAAGATTTAATTTGAGATGAATGGTGCAGTGAATAATAAATACACAATTACAGGAAAGCTAAGTCTCATTACTCAAAACTTTTTTTACCACTGCATGAGATTTCCGAGGGTAATATTGGAGTTGGAACAAGACCTGAAGGAAGACCAAGGAGGTGGGAAGAGCAGATTGCCGAGATTGCCGAGGGAGCGTGAACACGAGAATAAGAGTGGTGGTCTAATGTAAACTGAACTGGCCAAAGGCTGTAGACAGTGATGGAAGATGATGATGATACTAATTAGACTATGCTAGGTTAAGGCTGTGGAAGGATGAGTTTAGAGGAAGTGTACCCGCATTTGCTTGAAGGGAGAGTGAAAAACCACTTAGGGAAAAATTCTCAGTTTACCTGAACAAGATTATAATCTCTTTCTCCCTGTCCTCGCCAGTCCAATCAAATACGAGATTGTTATATAAAGCATGATTATTTGCTTATGTAGTAATTTAAAACGTACAAAATGAACATATTACTACCTAAGATAACTTTGATTTAGTAAGAGTAATAACAGTCACTTGAACTATCTAATATAAGAGAACATGATAAAGGCAAAATCAAGTTTTAAAAGAAATATATAACTAAATAAATGAATGTTGAAGTATTAAAAACATTTGTATTCAATAATCATTGATAATGCAAAGTAGAATAGAATGAAAAGGCATAAGGGAGGTCTTAAAAGAGTTCCATATTTTTAAGTATTTACAGTAATTTTCAGAGCACATCAGTGTCTCTTTTGAAAGCGTTTTAAATAGAATTATTGTTTGTGATAATTCTTCATCTTTAGCGACAGAAAAAATACAACTGATTATTGACAAAACAAAA